>CAMZMU010000033.1:57383029-57455358 GCA_947311845.1 Poa pratensis | reverse complement strand
CTTCCTCCCTTTGCCAATCCTTCAACAAATCCCTTCATTGTCTTAAAGTCTGGCACCATGTGCTTTCTCATGCTTTCCCTAAAAATCTCCAACGCAGCATCAAAATCTCCATGAGCAAACATCTGTGCCACCATATGCTTATATGTGGCTGCATTCGCTGAACACCCCTTGTCACGTAGGGAACGGTACAGCACCTTGGCCTCCTCCATCTTCCCAACTTTGCAATAGGCCGTCATGAGGAAATTGTAGGTGATGATGCCTGGCTTCACTCCATCAGCCTCCATTTCGGCCATCACCTGGAGAACATCATCAGGCTTGCCATTGAGTCCATGGTTCATGGCCTTCACGTTATATGTTGCTTGGTCCGGCTTGCAACCGCTCTCCAACATCTGATTCCACAAAGTCTCTGCCTCCTCTATCTTCTTCTGTTTATACATCGAATCGATCATTGTGGTGTAGATGAAGATGGTGGGCGAGATACCTTCCTCACGCATTCGAGCCAACACTTCGTGAGCCTTGGCATCATGGCGAACCGTACAGTGAGCCTTCACCAGGATGCCGTAGGAGGTGGCGTTGGGGGTGATGGAGAACTCCTTGGAGAGCTCTTCGAAGAGGACCGGGACATGGCGGTGGCGGCCGCACCGAACGAAGGCCAATAGGAGGGCGTTGAAGGGGATCGGGGAGATTGGCGAAGGGAGGGACGGCGCCGCGGCGCGGAAGGCGTCGAGGCCTTCTCGGGGAGGCCAGCGGAGGCGTATGAGAAGAGGATGGCTGAGAGGTGTGGCTCGGTTGGGGAAGCTTGGATGTGGGAGGAGATGAGCTTTTCAGCATCGTCATGTCGTCCGGCGCGGGAAAGGCGGCGTGCGGAAAGGGAGAGCGCGAGGCGCATGGAGCCGGCGGAGAGGGAGGCGGTGTCGATGGCCTCGAGGAGGCAGACGGCGCGGTCGGCGTCATACTCCCGACGGAGACGGGACTTGGCGGCCGAGGATGTGAGGGTGGGCGCGGCTGGAGTAGCCGTGCTAGCGCAGAGCGTGCGGAGGAGGACGTCGGCGTGGCGGCGGCGGAGGAAGCAGGCGAGGGCTGCCATTTTGGGGGTGGAACGGATTTCCGATTTTTTTCGAGAGAAGGGTGGAATGGAACTGGATCACAGCGAGTTGGGGCTTTGGGTTTTAGGCTTTTTTTAGACACTTCAGGGAACGGCAAGTGTTGGGCCTATTGGGCCGTGATTCCCCTCGCTAACGCATAATCTTAAGCCCACGCCGTATGGGCAATCCAACTCCTGTATCCACGGCCGCCTGCTCGCACCGGCCTTCGCCTCCACCGCATCCTCCGGCGTTTCGACGCGGTGCGCGGCCACCGGCGAACGCGCCGCACTTGAGCCTCCAACGCGCCGTAGCGCCTAAAGCTTCCCCTCCTCCGTTCTCACACTTCCAATTGAGCGCCGTAACCGATGAGGCTGTAGCCAAACCCTAAACCCTCGAAACATCTACTTCCTACTCGAGCCGCGGGCATGGACGCGCTCGTCGCGGCGGCGCTCGAGGAGGTGTGCGCCCGCCTCTCGCACGGACTCCCCGTCCCCGAGCTCTGGCCGGCTCTACGCGGGGCGCTCAAGGCGGCCGGCCTCCCGCTCGACCCTGCCGTCAAGCGCGTCCTGTGGGCCCGCCTCCTCGCCCTCCCCGTCATCAGCCTCGTGGCGGGCGACGGGGATGGTTCCCCTGTCCCGCCCGGAGACCCAGCGGAGAAGGACCTGGAGGAGGCCGAGCGGCGGGGCGTGCGGCTGGTGCCGAGCGCAGGGATCACGAACAACTTCCTTGGGATGTATGACCAGAGGTTCGCCAAATCGGAGTTGAGCGCCGTCCAGAAGGCAGCGCTAGAGCTTGTCGGGGCAAGCAGGTGCGCTCCGATGTGCATTGAGCAACTTGTCATATGCTTATTATTGCCCCTTCTTTTTTCTATTAACTTGTGCTCATGGACTGCTTGCGATGAACTTCTGCACCCTTTCGGTTTTGTACATTTATTCATGCCGAGTTACCAGTGATCATGTCTTAGGAGATTCTGAATGTTGATTCAGTTATTTTACATGCTATATGTGATTATTTTAGTTATGGTGGTTGCAGAGGGTGTTCTCTGTTTGATGTATGTATGAATTTCAGTTGGGGATATTTTTGATATGTATGATATGGTGTCCGTAGGGTGTCTGAGAAAATGCTGATTGTACTGGCATGTTCAGTTGTGTCTAAGTTTACATGTTACTATCTCTCTTTGCCAGCCAAATAAGTTCCAGACCCACATTGGATCATTTGGGCATGTTTAAAGGGCTTTATAGTCTGTTTCTTAAGTTTAACCAAGTCAGGTGGCAGGTTTGGTTTCATTAAAGTCAGCATTCATTTCCCTTTTGCAGCTAAAAGTTTCAGGTCCACTTTGGCTCACTTACCAAGTTGAGGTAGCTTAAAGTTCATTTCTCAAATTTAGCCGTGGACGCCTAAGGCATGTTAACGTGTGATTTGTTAATACCATGCAAATGCTATTGAACATTACCACCATTCCATCTGCAAATTAGCATAATAAACGTTCTCCAACACAGTAGCTATTTGGCCTTCTATCTCTGTTGTTGGTAATTTGTTATTTTTTTCATTATACATTTGCAAATAGGCAATAAGATATCATGCTTTTCAGTAATAATTCCTCCAATAATTTGCATTTTTTTTTTACCTTTTTGGCATAGGACTTCTGGTGTAACACAGAAAGATCTATGCAAAACATTTAAGATGAAAGGAAACAACTTCCATTTCATTGTAAAAAGCCTTGCATCACAACGGTTGATAGTTAGACAATCAACTATCATAAAGGTAAAGGACAATGGGGCTGAGGGGGAAGAGGCTTCACGGAATAAGCAGGTTATTAACACCAACTCATTATATCTGTCCCGATACGCCAAAGACATGAATATGAATTCACACCAAAGAATTGAGATTACAAAGCCGGAAATACTGGGGACCAATGAGGAGACCAATATAGATGCTTTGCAAGAAGATGGAGCTTTTGGTGTAAATTTCAAGAGCGACGTATCTGTTCATGATTATCTTCCAGCAATGGAAGCCATATGTGACAAACTTGAAAATGCCAGTGGAAAGGTCAATGCTCTCTTCCTTCCATTTGATAGACTGTTGTATTTTGTTTATGTTTTGCATGTTTGCTAACCTGGTGCAACTATTTCCCTATAGGCTCTCATTGTGTCAGACATAAAAGTTGATCTAGATTACAAGATGGCATATGGACATAGAGCATGGAGAAATGTAAGTTTATATATTATGGCTTACTGCATATATTCTCTACTTCCTGGTTTCCCTCCTTACTGAATGTTTTGAGATTCCTTTTCTTCAGGTATTGAATAGGCTAAGAGATGCACAGCTTGTCGAAGAATTTGATGCCAAAGTTGATGATAAGGTGATGCTCATATTTCCTCCTGTTTCATTGTTAATTTCAGTTATTGTTTAAACAATAATTAAATATCGTTTCGGGACCATTCTTGTGGTTCCTGGTGCTTTCTGTCAAGAGCTTGAATTTGAAGATTTTGAATTTCTAATTAACAAACCATCCGTCCGTTGGAAGTCTGTTTTTCCTGGGATATCCAGTAACGCTGGTCTGCTAGACCATACTAGTTACAGTTATCAGCACTATACCATACCCTTAATCAGTTCCTACTGTAAACTTGCATTTTTTTTAGACTGAAGATGTGATACCCCCCAGGTCCCAGCTCCATATTATATCAAACAAACAGAAGCAGAGCACACCAGGTGGTGGAGCTGTGACTCCAGAGCTTAGACACTACCATCCAATTTAAAGACAAGAAAGGCCAGACTAGAGACGACATGACAGATGAGTCGTGGATAGACAACTAAGTCATGCATATGTAAAACAACAAAAACGAAGAGCTCATCATTGTAGCTCGATGATGAATTGCCTTTATGATTATGAACCACCTTAATGATTTGAGCAGTTTCATCCACCTTTTGAGCATACTCCAACTGCAATGCTTCTTTCAGAGCTGCAAGGAAAAAGCCTATACACAAAAGGAAAACACAATATATTTGCTGTAACAATTTACAGAATATTCAGCTGCAGTGCTTCACTCCTGCTGTAATCTGTTACTCCGCTGTATTGCAGACTTCATCAACCAATTAGCTAGACTCTTTTCAGGTTGTCCGCTGTTTACGTCTGTTGAAGAAATTTGATCCAGTTGAGTTTCAACCGAAAAGTACAACCCCAGACTACAAAATTGGCCAGAAACCTCAGACAACTGATCAAGTTATGGAGCTTCCTTTAGATAACTGTATATATGATATGATCAAAGCTCAAGGGTCAAAAGGTATAACTCTTGTTGAGGTACTTCTCTGAACCTTCCAATGGTGCGAGACAGTGCACTACATTCCTTCAGAGCATTTGATACTGCCTTTTACATTACTTCTCATTGCAGTGCTATTCTGCTTCATTTCTAGTAATGCATGTACATGTTCTCCACCTGCTTTCCGCTGATAGTTGCATACTTTACTCTGGTTATTACTATTTACAATCAGGTTGAAATACTGACATGTTTGTTGTTTAGCAACTGCTTAGTTAATTTACCAACTTGGTGGACATCAATAATTTTCCACGTCAAGATAGGACACCTCCCAAACTATTGTTTGCATCCTACTTTGGTTTTAACTTAAGTTTTTGACGTGCTATAACAGATTTGATAGTGTTCATCTACTTGAATATATTTCGCAATACCTATATGTCTGCATTTGTTATTATTTATGTCAAATCCTCATAATCCATATGCAAGGAGGTGAGAACTTCGAATATTAATAATTGAGTCGTAGTTCAACATCTGCATATCAACAATACAACGTGTATAGAAGCCTGCAGATTACGTATTGCTAGTTTGCTACCCACAGCTGTTTAGTGTCATACAACACTGCTGGCAGGGTTTCTTGTATACTTGAATATAAATAGGTGGCTTAATGTTTTATTAGCTGGCTTATTTGTCGCATGTACCTGGCTCATATACAGTAGCACAATTGTTATCTGGTTTCTAATTTGCATAGCCTTAGCAAATTTATATATTGAAATTTCATTTACTACCCAACTGAAATAACCATTATGGTATAACATTCTTGGTAACGCAATATCCATCTGATTATGGGTTCTACTGAAATCTTAGCTCCATGCCGCAAAACATCTTTGGACTATTAAGCAATGTGTTATTTGTTAAATATGTAGGGTAGCTTTGGTACACATCGTTATGTAATACAAATTAGCATTGTTTATTCCATCTACTTTGGCATCTTAATTTTTTGAATTTCTTGAACTAGCAACTCATATTCTCATTGAACATCCAATTAGCTTGGCAAACGTCTTGGGCACAAGAATTCAAGAAAGCTTCATAAACGAGTGTCATCCATGCGTCAAAGGTTCAATTTGATTTGGGACGCTGAAGTTCCAGATAAATCAACTCAGTACCGAGTTTGGACTTCAGAAGATTTTTTGCACTATAAATCTGGTACTGCTCTGCAAAGTTTTGAGGCGCTCCCAGAAGATCATGCCAATTGTCCCGATTTGTGGTCACTAGTTCCATCTAGAGGACTGGATTCTGATAGCCCCTATGATGACCTTGTCGTTAATAACAAACTCTTGTTTGAAAAGGAATTGCATGATGAACCAGTTGGGCATTACCTCCAAAGCAACCATAAAGCATGTGTTGGAATTTCCCAAGAAGTTAAACGAGGTACAGTAATCTGAATTCCTGCCACTCACTGTATTTTCTAGGACTGTGCGTTACATTTGTCTGGGAACCGCAAGCTGCCATAAGAGGTTGTGATATTTAACTATTTGTGCCGCACTACTGCATAAAACTTGAATTATCTTTAGCTTTGACCTTTGAGTTTTGGTAACTCATAAATCCAACAAATCATGTGCCCGAGTTCCCAAATATGAATACAGCAAAATCATGTGCCCGAGTTCCCAAATATGTCGCACATAACAAGATGGTTTTTGTCCTACAAACATGCAAAATTTCAAGATCAAAATGAAATGCAGTTGTGAGATATGAAAAAAGGCATATACTTTGCGAACAGTATGTGATTGCTATGAAATTTGCAGAGATTTAGAACACGCCCTCCCCTATATTTTTCAGATAGTTTTTTTTCCAATAGTTTCACACTTTTGCAACACTAAAGAAATTGTTACAGAATATGTCCCCAATCAAATAGACTATTTAGTATTGCACCAGTCTTGATTTTGCAAACTTTTTCCTGTTTTGGCTTATCTGAGGCCCTTTTTGTATGTACTCTCTCCATTGTTTTATATAAGGCGTTTGACTTAGAATGGTCTTCTTTAGTCTTGAGTCTTGACCTTAATTTCTTTTATAGAATATATTTAGTAACAGTAAACCACGATCACAATAAGGAACTTCCAATGGTACCACTTTTGTGCCAGTCAGCCTATATATTTTTCGTTCTGAATAAATGTTGGTAGAAAATTACAAATTTTGAATCTCAAAATACGTGAGTGCGTTATTAAAATGAGTAAATTGCGCAAGACCACATGTTCTGGTCATATAGGTCGTAGAGACAAAATGCTAGGCAGTTCAATGTAGATAATCACATGTTTTCTCTTCTCTTTTAGATAAACTTGCTTTGGGTCTGAAGAAGAGGCAGCGGTGCCCCCTTCAACTTCTGATGATCAACGACAAAGAAGGATTCTGCACATGTTGAAGGTTGCCTGCTAAGTATTTGTCAATCATTTTTTTTCATATGAACCATCTGTTAAATACAAATGTGTTGTAAATTGCTGTTCTTTACCTCTCTTGGGTGCTTGATCTGTGGAATGAAGTTACTCTTGCTCTCGACTTGATAAACTTCACAGGAGTGTCATATATACTCCCTCTGATCCTGAAAAAATGTCGCTAGAAATCAACTCATCACGTACAAGTCAATAGCACACCCAGCGACAGTTTTTGTAGTCTTTGTCCTATTTACGTACTGCATCACTTTTGTATACATGGCCCGGTTTATGTAATTGCAACCAGTAGTTCGTGCAATTTTAGTTTTTTTGTACGAACATAATGTGGTTCGAGCCTCTGTAAATACTTTCAATGGCATTATCTGTGCATACATGTGCTGCACTAATTTGAATGCAAGTGTTACTTTTGTGCAATATGACGTCTTCAGCAATTTGTATCATAGGCCACTAATTCCCCTTGCCTTTTACCCTTTTTAATAGGACTTGTATCTATTCACTTTCTGCACGAATCATCTGAAGCTGCTGAAATGTGTTCATGAAGTGTTTCTTAATTAAAAAAAATGCAACTACCTTCCCTATAATTCACTCATTTTGTCCTCCACCCTATACGTTGTTTAGGTTCGTTGACTCGTCTACAAGTCATTCTACCATCTGAACACTCTTGTAGGGTTCAGTATTCTCATTTCTTGGCGAATTTCTCAAGAATTCGTGACACGTCAGCAGCCACGAGCAAACGGGTCCACCGGGCAGCCTGTTCTGGTTTCTCTTCGCCTTTCTCAACAGTACTTCCCTCTTTCTTCACTGCAGCATCGCTGTTGTTGATAGGGGCATCCGTGTGTATTCAACGTGTCATGTGATATTTGGATGGCTGCATGGCCTCTACAATACCACGTTTCGATGAAAAACACCAGAAATTCACAATAAAATGAAAAAAACGAACATGCAGGGTGGGTATTTACGGTAAAAAATCTCTAGTCATCTAAATAAGCCAAAATGACCTACAGGTAACATCATACTCCTTCCGTCCCAAAATACTAACACGTCTAAATACATCCGTATTTAGGCAAATCTGTGTCAAGTATTTTGGGACGAGGGGATTATCATTTTAATTTATGTCAGTCTGTAGATTGTGGCCTATATTCCTTAGACCATTAGTCCTCTATCTGAGAGTATAGCTCTATGATACCAGTACAAGACTAATGTCCTCTGTCTTTTTCACAATGTTTCATGTTTATCATTTCTGTATTCCTTTTCACTGTTTTCATTGGTAATAAATGAAATCACTCGATAGTCTTATCTTAGTCAGACTTGCAAGGAGCAACATCATATTTGTTCTTTTGTGTATGCATGGCCATGTGCATGCCCGTTAACCGTGCACCCTTCCATTCTTAATTGACTTTCATTCTTCTGTAACACCCTTTTCTTCTTTGCAGAAAAAGAAATTTGTACTAAAGGTGGAGTTACATAAATGGTTGGAGAGACTTGAAAAGGAAAATGGGAAAATGATGGATAGGAAGACATTAGCTCGTGCTTTGAATAAGCTTCAGCAAGAGGGCAGCTGTAAATGTATCAAAGTTAGTGTCCCTTTGGTTACAAACTACACTCGCAGTCGTCTCATCGATGTGATATTGCATTCTTCTGTTGGAAACTTGTCACCGGAACTTGTGGATCAAATTAGGACCAGACAACGAATCTTTGATACTGAAATTCGTTCTGGTGCAGCAGCTAAACTGAAGCAAAATCAGCGTAAGACAGCCATAACTGATTTGAGGATTTCACGCAGAGTTAAAGATAACAAACCATTAATATTAGAAGCTATGCATGCCAATGGATTTATAGGTGCGAAAATGATTCGAGCAAAGCTGTTCCATAAATTTCTGTGGGTATATGTTAGTGGTTTGCCAGGTTGCTGCATGCCATTTGGTTATTCCAAAGAAGGGCATCATGACAAGGACCTCAATCAATCATGTATGTTATTTTCGATGGCAGCAGCTATAAATGAAATGCCCGTCGAGCTGTTTCTACAAGTTGTGGGATCAGCCAAGAAGATCGATAACATGATAACTAAAGTGCTTTCAGAAATTCCTACCAAGGAATACAACCAGCTCATGGATACTCATGCCAAGGGCCGACTCTCACGCTTAATAAATATCTTAGATAAGCTCAAGGTAATGGTCTTTTTCTTTGATATTTCCAGTTTAACATTGTGAGAATCTAGAAACTTAGGCGCTTTTTTAACTAAGAAGAATACAAGCATGAAGTTCTTTTAGGTTGATATTTGGCCATTGCATATTCTTATTTTGCGAAGTCAAGTTCATGATTATTCCAGTTCAGATTGCATGATATATTAATCACTAAGGTGGAGCAGATTTGTTGACCCAGTTTTGCACTTCTGTGGCTATGTTTGCTAGTTGCTCCAACTTGCAAAAGAACCTGTAGATGAGTCGGGTGTACCATCGGACGCGCCTACACACTCAATGGAGCTCAGGCCTTACATTGAAGAACCTATACGAAGAATTCTTCCACCCCACGTTAATCTGAATCATCGTCCAAAAATTCGGCATGATTTTGTGCTTTCGAAGCAGGAGTTTGTTGATGCTTACTGGGAAACATTAGAGTACTGCTATTTAACAGCTGGCTTGGCTGAACCATTAAGTGCCTTCCCTGGCTGTTCTGTACCTGAGGTTTGTCATCATTGCTGTACATTGTTGCAATATTACGTTGTACTGTTGGGTTACCTGTACCATTTTAAATGGTCATTTGCTTTTTATCCCTTTATTTATGCAATTAAAAAATGTCTATATTCAAGTTTTGACGCATGCGTCATTAACTTAGTTGTATAGTTCTGTTTGCACTAACCTATGTTTCGTTCTCTACACGTCCTGCTAGTTCTTATGACATATTTTCTCTGTTGTGGTTGTGGCAAAAGGTTTTGTGTGTAAGCTTCTTTCAGCAAAAATATTCCTGCACACTGAATGTGCAATGCGTCTTGTTTGTTAATTTTACCGCCTTCCCATTTTGCCCTCTAGACAGTGGATATGATATCAAAATCATATTTGGCCTCCGCTGCTGCAGCTGCTGTTGTTAACTGCTCTATGAGTATTCATGATTGGGTTCTGCATCGCTGCTGACCAACTCTAGTAAACGGAGTCAGAGCTCTTAAACCTGCTTTCCCGGATCTTGATATTGTCATACTGATATGCGCTTTCTAATATCTTGCTTGTACTTTCTTCTTGACCATATATGTAGTCACCTGCGAGCATTTTACTGATTGCCAATTTTCCCCAATATCTAATCTGGAAAATCATTATCTACTGGAAACAATATTGTCTGGCGTTGTCCGTTGTTCTAGCTTATTGAGCTCTATGTCCCCTGATTCATGCAGGTTTCTCATCCTCGTTCATGGAGTTCCCGTAGAGTGATGACTAGTGAACAACGGCTGGAGTTACAAAAGCGTATTATGAACATCAGTGAGGAGGGGAGAATTTCTTTCAAAGATTGTCGTGTAATTGCAAGAGAGTTGAATCTCTCTGTAGAGCAGGTATTCTTTTGAAATTTGCCTCCATCTTCATTTATTGATCTGCAGGTCAATTGTGGCGAATGAATAAGCATGGGCAGGTGAGCACTGCTCTAGTATCACCGGAAAGAGCACATAGCATTTCAGGAACAAGTCCAAATGTGTTCAACTGCTCATACAAACGGACATCACAAATGGTTGAAAGAATAACTGTAATATGATTTGCTAGATGCTTATAGAGGGGTAGTAAACCAAAGGAAGCAAA
Organism: Poa pratensis; assembly: GCA_947311845.1. Classification (NCBI taxonomy): domain Eukaryota; kingdom Viridiplantae; phylum Streptophyta; class Magnoliopsida; order Poales; family Poaceae; genus Poa; species Poa pratensis. The sequence continues at coordinate 57,444,790 of CAMZMU010000033.1, read as the reverse complement.
AACTCAATCTAGATTTCTTAATAGGGCTATTGGGCGCGCCGGCACGAAATTGCCCCCCACCGGGCTTCCCAATAGCGCAAAGTTGCCGGACGGGCCCAATAGCGTGTCCGGCAACCCCACCTTGCGCCCGTCAGTAGGGAGTCAGTAGGGAGGCAGCGCCACGTCGGATTCTGACGCGCGAGACCGGCCAGTTCTATTTCACTTTTCCCTTCCCGCCTGCTGCCTCCCCTGCCCACCTCGTTGCCTTCCTTCTCCCTTTCTTCCCACCTTCGGCGATCCACGTTCGCCACCGCCGATGTCTCCCGCCAAGCGTAGCCGTGGCGCTGCTCGTGCTCGTGGCAAGGCCGACAAGAATGGCGCGTACTCATCGTCGTCCGTGCAAGCAACCATTGACAAGTGCCTCGCCGAGGTCACATCCCAATGTCAAGCAAAATGCAAGCACTTTCAAGGACAACTGGTCAAGCAAAATGCAAGCACTTTCAAGGACAGTTGGTTGTCCTTGATGAGCAAGCATGACGAGAAGCTCGCCGTGGAGAAGGAGAAGGTCGCCGTCGAGAAAGAGAAGGCCCAAGCAGCTCTCATCCTCGCCCACACGGCAAGAATCAAGGTGGTCTCAGAGGCGTCACACTTCGTGGTCAAGAAGATTAAAGAAGACTCCAAGATCTTGACCGCCGACCTCTCCGCCTACCCACCGCCGGCGAGGGCTTGGTTTTTGCTCTCTCAACAGCGCATCTTGCCTCTACAAAAAAAAACGCATCTTGTGTGAGATGGGTCTTCTGCCGCTGGAGCCAACGGCGATGGGCACGACGGGGGAGACAACGCCGGAGTCAACGACGAGCATGACGCCCATGACGAGCACGACTCAGCCGGACCCAACACTGGGCACGACCACAAAGACGACGGTGGAGATCGAGGCCGAGATGGGGACACGGAGGATGCGTCGACCATTTGATTTCCATGCATATTTGGCGCTTGTAATATGATGGCTGGACCTGGTGATGCTTTTGGGTTTGGATGTTTGAACTTGACCGTCGCGTTGCTGTTTGAATTTGATAAAAAAAATTATTGGGAGCGTCTATTGGGAGGGACCCCTATTTTGATCCCAATAGCGCGGCAACATGTGCCGGCGCTCCCAATAGCAGTTGTCCGGCACGCTTTATTGGGAGGGCCGGTGGAGATGCTCTTAGGGACATAACATCTAATTCTAAAGGATAACAAGATCTGTAGTTCTGTATTTGAACTTTTGGATACTGAAATATCTTTACTAGGGTCTTCTTGGGTTTAGGTATAATTGAGTTTGTGGAAATGGACACCAATGCAATTTCAAGTTGAAATGGAATTGAGCTTAGTTTCAAAAGAATCCGTAGATAACAAATGGGCAGCACCCAAATCCAAATCATATTTCTTTTGAAGGAAAAATGGTAGAGGATTCTCTACCTTATCGCTTCATATTTTGCCGTCAGGCCAGTTTGTTACAGTTACAACATTTACAACTAGGCAAGTGCCTAGCAAAGCAGAAGAAGAGCAAAAGAAAAGGGAGCAGCGTGAACACTAGGTAGTGAGCTGCAGAGCAGTGGCGGAGCTATTTTGGGACCAAGGTGGGCCCTAGCCCCCCTCTAAACCAAATACTTAGTGAAATGTGTTAATATTAGGTGCTAACCGCCATAAATTAGCTGTTTGGCCCCTGCTTAGCCTCGGCTTGGCCACTGCTTCATTTTCGTCCAAGCTTTACCACTGCTTCATTTTCGTCCAAGCTTTACCACTGCTGCAGAGCCCAATGACTGAGCTTGTTTTGATCCTTGCTCGATCTGGTTGCCCAGAGGTTTAGCTCATCAGCAATTAGTTGCAATAGCCGAGATCTTGTTATCCTCTTCCTGTTGAAAACCCAGTCATTTCGAGCTTTCCAGAGAACCCAACTGCGTGCCACAAAGCAAGTCGGCCAAAATTTTGAAGCAGATTTTTGCTGAGCTTTCTGGACAAACTCCATAAATGCCATTTGAGCTAGCGCCTCCAGGTCCAGTCCCAGTTTCTGCCTTACCTATCCCGCGTTTCGGCAGTGGATAATTATGTGGTGGATTGATTTGGTTTCTACAGAATCTGAAGAAAACCGGTAGCCAGAGAAATGGGATTACACACGTGGTCGTGGTACTTCACTGTGGATTCTGGCGGCAGCAGAAGAGGTTGTGGGAGCTGACCGGTGGTGGCTGTGGGGAGGAGACGACGACGGATGTACTTGCGATCTCGCTGGTTGCAGTCAGTATCACGTGCTTCAATGTGAGGAGTTGTCACCACCCAACTCGAAGGTGGAGGAAGAAGCAGCCGTTGCCACATGGGAGGATGGAGTAGAAGTAAGAAGATGGGGCGAAACTGTAGAAGTAGGCCGAGGTAGCGGGCTGTTAAGGTCGATGGGCACAAGGGCTGACTGGCAGTCGGTGCTGGAGGTTGACGAGGGTGGGTGCCAGAGATGAGGCGAAATGGTGGCGCCCTTCGAGCAAGCAGCTCATGCACTCGGTTTCAAAGAATTCAGAGTATTAAGGGCTTAAGGCTCAGTACTGTGGAGGCCTTCCCTACTTTCCCAATTCAGTCCGTAATTCTAATAGCATTTAAAACAGCAGATAGAGATGATTTGTCAACTCAATGATCAGAAACGTAGCTTGGTCCTGATTCTGCTATGGGACTGGTGGACAGTCCGAAACAAGAAGAATGCAGAGGGAAAAGATCGAAGCGTCGGTGAGACATGTAATCTTATTCAGCGCCATGCCCTGGACTTCAAGCAGGCTTGTTTGGAGCCTAAGACCCAAGGAGGTTTGAAGCCCAGTTCATGGATGAGACCTCCACCGAACCAGATTAAGGTAAACTTTGATGCTGCCTTCTTGGCTGAGTCGGGTGAAGGAGCCTGGGGTTTTGTGATGAGATCCGACAATGGTGATTTTCTTGCGGGTGCTGCTGGGAAACTCCACCATGTGAAAGATGCTCTGCACGCTGAAGCAGAGGCTTGTGTTGCGGCTGCAGAGGGTGTGGTGGAATTGGGACTTCATAGAGTGATCTTTGAGTCTGATTCACTAACTCTGGTCAGCGCTCTTCAGGGGAGGCATTATGATCTAGCTCCCATTGGTGTTCTGTTGAAGGAAGTTCGAAGTTTATGCATTGGCTCCCTCGAGTCGTTTACATTTCAGTTTGCTCCTAGAGGTTGCAATGCGGTGGCTCATTCCCTTGCCCAGTATGGCCTGCGTGCTGAATCTGAATGCACGGGTGGGAGGGGTCTGCACCAGACTGTATTTCTGCTGTAGTCGCCAGCGATATTGCTGTGGACTCTGAGTAATGGTAGTTCCGTTTTCATGTAAAAAAAAAAGCAGATATTCAAAAAACTCGATTTCAGTTCCTGGATTCCAAGTTTAGTTCTAACATCCAAACCGGGTGCAATCAATCTTTTTGATTCGCCGAGCCAAAACAAGTCGCCAACCCTGCGACTCGCTGTATAGTCGATGAAAGTCGCTGTATAGTCGCCTTAAGTCGATGTATAGTCGTGAGTCGCCCTGATTTTTGAAAAACGACTTGGCGATTAGTCTGTACTATACAGTGACTAATCAACGACTCAAAAACCTTGGGTGCAATACAATATGGCTGGCACCTCATAGAACTGAGAGTATAAATGTAACAAGCCAGCCTAACTCAGAAATGTCCAGGCTGCCAGGCTCTTTCGATTCGACAGGGTTCTACCAGTAGAGTTTGACTCGGCGTAACAAAATTCATAATTTGACAGGTGCTTGTTACACTCTACACTGTGGGATGGAGAGGGAAGGCCTCTTTAAGTCTATCCTAGTGAATCTTAGTCTTCTTTCGTTCGACTGCTATTTGAATGCATGCCATTTTGTATTGGTAGAAGAAACCGCTAAGAGTGCCATAGTATACCCAACGCAGGCCCCACCTTATTTCCTTTTTATAGCTTTCTTCACAAATGTCCATGAAAAAGTACCGATATCTTTATTAGCACAATACATAGGATTTTTTTCATCTTGTTGCTATAAATATCCAACTTGCTAATCGCCTTATAGGTGTAGCTACACCCATGTCTAGATAAAGATTATACTTGCATGAAGGCAATTCTTGCATGCAGTCTTCAGCTTCAGTTAGTAATAGTATGTTTATTTGCTTATCCTACCAGCAGTCGCTGCCTGCTTGTTTCTTTAGTTGCGATTTCTAAATTAATACATTACTCGTCTGATTGTTTCATTATCCCAGTTAAACTATTGTTATGTCTGATTTGTTTTGTCTATAGTTTCTATTCAGTATTACTGACTGGAAGAAATTTTTTCTATTAATGTAGGTGCTGTGTGTTTCGTCCTCTCAGAATAGACAGCACAGGTTTCCCGCTACACAAAAGCAGCAAGGAGCTAGTTCTGGATCGATCCGTCAGAAAAGGAAAAGATCTTCTGATAAGGTTAGCCTAAGGTTTATTAAACAAAAAGTTCAAGCCAGTGGATCCGCTGGAAAGATATCAGCCCAGTCTACCCAGGACAAGGAATTACCAGGGAGCATTTATGCATCATCCACTGGTAAAAAATTTCAGTGGACATATGAGTCTAACAGGTATAGTTTTGTTCTGCATCCACTATATACATTACAACTGAGCTAAACAATGTTCTCCATGATTCTGGAGCCTGATTCGTTACTATTATCTGCAGAAAACTGCTGATGATATACACCAGATTTTGTGCAGCACGGGGACCCAAATGTTACTGGAACTCTATCTCCGATCTTCCAGCTGCACCACATACATGTCGTAAAAGGATGGCGTACTTAAATAAAAACATAAATGTAAGAAAAGCAGTAGTGAGAATCTGTAGCCTTCTTAGAGAGGAAAGGAGATCTAAAGTGACTGGATGCAGTTCCCACATTTCAAATTCTAGCCATGGGAACTGTGCAGATTCAGATTCTGAGATAGTCAATTGGGATTATTTCGAAGATCCAGAAGTAAAAAGTGCACTTCATGAAGTCCTTGAATTCATTCAACTAGAAAAGTTGAACCAGACTAGGGAAGTTGGGCCTAATAGTGCGAAGAGCAATAATGATAAAAATGTCAATGAGGAAATTCCAAGTGGGCAGGAAGAGCTGGTAAGTAATTGTCTATTTAACCTCAACTGCCAACCTATGTGTTATTTAAGATACCAAACTTTCACCTTAAATTAATCAGGTCATGCAAGGTGCAACCAGTACAAGCACTGCAGTTCCAGAAACTGGTTCACGTGAACATGCAAAATTGTCTAGACATTCAAATGCATCCCATGCAAGTAAAAGTGTGGATGTACCACGTATACCTCATGAAAAGGTCATTAAGGTCAACAAAGATGAAATTACGGGAAGAGATGAATGCAAATCCTTAGCAGTTGCAAATGCGATAGAGCTTCTGAAGTTGGTTTTTCTCAGCACATCATCAGGATCAGAAGTACAAGCTTCATTAACCGAAACCCTCCAGCTTTATTCAGAGAGTGAAATTGTCACCGCCTTTTCCTTTCTCAATGAGAAGAAGTTCACGGTTAGTATTTGCTGACTTTTATTAAGCTATTTCCAGTCTCTATCATTCTTCAGTATCTTTTGACACGTATTATTCTTCAGTATCTTTGCTTCATTTCCTGTGAAACCTAGATTTTTTCCCTCATTTCTTTTGTGTGTCTTCACTGTCATCCTGTCTGTAATCACGTCAGGAATGATAAGGCTCTTCCAGTTCTGTAATAAGCTGTAGCAGGCAGATTGATTTAAAGTGTAATTTCTGATTGTAAGATATCAGTTATTTTTATACTGTAAATACATATTTCCTGATTTGTATCGTTGTTTATACTTCTCCCCACATTTTGCAGGTTAGTGGAAATGGAACAAAGCCATACACCCTTTCGCGAACATTCTTCTTCAAGGCTTCTCATTCACCCTTCCCATTTGGTTCAGGAAAAAGGGCTTCTGAATTTTCTAAATGGCTTAAAAGGCAGCAAAAGAACATTATGGACGATGGAATTTATTTGTATCCAGATGTAGAATGTGGGGAAATTGTTCATCTCCTTTCTCTCGTTTTGTCAGGAGAATTGTCCATTTCACCTTCCTTGCCAAGCAAGGAGTTGGTGATGCTGATGGGCCTAATAGTTCTAGTCCTTTGGTTGAAGATATCAGTGGACTGAATGATGGTACTAAAAAACGCAAGGCTGATACAATGGAACAGGAAAGCAGTACGACTAAGAAAAACAAGCCTTCTTATCGCCGTGAGAAAGGTTTCCCTGGTGTCCAAGTTGCTCTGAATCAAGAGAGAATGCAAACAAGCTATCTCACACAAGTGTTACATGATAAAGAGTGCCTTGTTTTTAGTTCAGCCAGGGAAATGAGCAGATATGATGTTGATTCGCAGGTCAAAAGCCACAACACATTACTTTCTTTAAACAACTCCAGTTCATGTCGACGTATGCTGTCTGAATCTCAGTTGGAAAACTCTTATAATGGATGGCCTTGGGATGCTATGAAAATATATGCCGACCAGTTACAGTCATCATCTTGTAATGAAAATGAATCATGCATATTGTCTTCTGATCTGTTCAGAAGTGCATTTTGTGTTATTCATCAAGGTGGCGAAGGAGGAGTTAATTTGACCGAATTGTCACAGGAACTGCATCCATTAGGTACTTGCTGTTCTCATGAATAAACATTTGCGTAGTTTTGTAGAACTTAGTTGTTGCATAAGGTGTACAGCCTTTGTTTTTGTTATAGTTGATTTCTGTTTGATCTTATGCACTGCAGGCACACGGTTAATTGATGTGATTGTTCGTACACTTAAGAGATTTCATCTGGCCATGGAGGTAAAGATGTAAACACGTGTATGGTAGACTAATTGTGTACTTATTTGTCTGTGTTCTGGTACAACTTGTATTCATGTTACCACGTACACTTTGTTTCTTCATATTTATAAAAATGTATAGAGGGTAACATAGTTAAAAAAGTGTAGATCTGCTGTTGGTTGTAGGACTCTGTTACAACTTATGTCCATGCCAGTGAAATAACAGAGAAAACCATGAAAAACAAAATGGGGGAAGTATAGCTTTCAGTTCAGATACTTCTGGTACCGATGCTCTGATATTGGTTTGTTCTAAAATACTCCCTCCGTTCCACAATATAAGATGTTTCTGTCTTTTTCCACATGCACATGCACACACATGTATCTAGACATGTTTAATGCATGTGTCCATTATTTTTAGTATGAATCTAGACATGTATGTGTAACACCTAAAACATCTTACATTGTGGAACGGAGGGAGTAATTGGTAGTGGTGTATAAACGGTACTCCATCTGTCCTATTTTATGTTTTGTCGTCGAATACATGCATTTGACCACCATTATACATAAAGTATTTGGTTTGTCAAATGAAAATGGTTCATATTTGACAAGCATTTGTGTGGGAGACCTTGCTGATCTACGAGACAATAAATAAGAAAGAACAGATGGGGTATATCTGCTTAATCCATGTGAGAAAATGTAGCACTTTGTACATGCTAGGCACTAGAGCTGTGGTAAGATGGAGAAAAGCCAAGTGCAGATCATGTGGTGTTCCAAAATCCAGAGGGTGTTTACCTTAATTTTATGGATTTTAGTACTCAGCAAATCTTCAGGAGACAACTGGACTGTTCAAACTTTTCTGTATGTTTCCTTTTTTAGATGAATCCTCGAATTGTTGGAGCAATGCGTTACCTTGTAAATTAGTGCCCACGGCTTCTGTTATTTCATTCCTGTTTATTCATATGGGAGTCACCATATGTGCTCAATTGCTTTGCAGGTCAATGCGTACGATGGTTTCCAGATCGTTGACTCATTACACAAGTCAAAGTATCATATAAGCACACTTGCAGAATACAGCCATTGCAGCTGTTTACGTGCTCCAGCTTCTCAAATAGTGGAGACTGGAGGCACCGAAAATGTACTGAAAGAGAATCATGCCATGTCTAGTAAGCAGGGAACTGTAAAAATGCTTGGTGATGGGCACACTGTCACAGTTTTTAGTGTTCAAAGCAAGTCGAGCTCATCTCATATGTGCAGTCAAAGTCCGGGAGACAAGGAAATAGTGTCTACTCCATCACAAGACAGCAGGGAGGATGATTGCTGCCATGCTTGTGAAAGGCATATTTATCACCCTATATTACCATGGATAAATGGTGATGGCAGCATGAATAGTACCATGTACGAAGGTTTAACTCGTCGAATTATTGGCTACGTGATGCAGTACCCAGGAATAGTAGAGGTACGCATCTATTTTTGTCATTTATGCCTACTTGCTATCCACTGGGAAAATTTTGTGTAGCACTAGTAAGTTCTGAATCTCTTGGATCGGCAATAATTCATAATAATAAAGTGTATTTTGTCATGATTTTGACCAAGCACCATGTTATTAAGATCCACAAGAAAACTCGTTTTACTTTAGGCAATCAAAACAACTTGTAAACTTATATTAGCAACTTTCAAATGGTTCTGCGAAAAAGATACCCCTGCTTTATGGAAACCTACTCCTGAGATCAAAACTAGTCCCTCTGTTTAGCTAGCCAAAACGGCTTTTATTGTGGAACAGACTGATACTTTATTGTGGTTGCACCTGCAACCATTTTCAAAAGGTGGCACTTGGTACACTTGAAAAAGTTCTCACGTATTTTTTTTTTGAAGTATGTTATGTACTACCATTAGCTTTATTGTTCACCTTTGTTGTCAGCATTGTTAATTTTAGAAGTTTTGATCGTATGTTTTGCTGTTGTTGTGTCAGGAGGATGTTATCCATCAGATGGACGTGCTGAATCCTCAGGTATGGTACCCCTTTACTTTGTCTATTTGTGCCAGTATCATCGTTCAAATGATCACGGTTTCAGTGGTAGTACCCTTTACTTCGCCTCTACATTTCCCTTTCTATTTTTTGCAGACATGCAGGACCTTGTTGGAAAAGCTAAGGCTTGATAAACACCTCTATGTTACGGTGTCTGAAGAACCTGCGCAGCCTACGGCTCCCACCATATTGCAGAGCCTTTTCAGTCAGGACACCAGTACAGGACCATCCAAGTGCAGAAGGCGTTACTTCGCTAACCCAACGAGTACATTCATGTTATAAGAGGAACTTAGTTTGCGTGCCGTGCCCATCTGTTCTCCATCTGTAGGCTGCGTAGTGCATTTTCCAAACAGGGGAATGTTGGGCTGTTGCTCAGTTGTCACTCGATATAATTCTTCTTTTTTTAATCGCACTCCTTAGCAGTGTACACGGACCAGCTCATATGAGGATGACAAGCCAGCAAGAAATACAGGAAAGTCCTTCTGTACTCTTGTGTTGTTACCGCTGCCTGGAAGCTGTTGAAATATAAGTGTAGAAGGCGTTGCTTTGAACCTTTTGTGAGACGCAGTAGTCGCTCACCGCGTATGCTGGATACATCAAGTCATCATTGAGCATCAGGTCTCCGGATGGCAATGGGTACCTGATACCCCAAACCCGACGGTACCCACCTCAAATGGGGAGGGTTTGGGGTAGAAAAAAAAACCATGGGTCTGCTTAGCAGGAAAATTCCATACCCATCGGGTATGGTGGGGGCGGGTATGGGGGTGTCAAACCCATACCCTTTAACCCGCATATCCGGGAGACCCCACATGTCAGTGTGTTTTAGCACCCAGCCCCACCTGTCATTTGCTCATTCCAGAGAAGAAACCCTAACCGCACCAGCCCGTAGCCCCGCACGCTCTCTTTTCCTCCCTAACGCTGCACGCACCTCCTCTCCTCCTCATTCGCATCGCTTCTTTTCCTCCTCCCAGTCCCCAACGCCGCCGCCGCCTCACGCCCTTGCCTCGCGCCGCCGCTCCCCGGATGGATCTGGATGGGAGCGGTGAGGCGAGCCCCGGCGATGACTACTCCGATGAGGAGAGCCCGGTCGAGGAGCAGTGTGAGGCGAGCCCCACACCAACGCCGCCTCCGCCGGCTGTGGATGTGACGGCCCAGGTTCCGCCGGCGGGAAGCGGAGGGCGGCTCGGCTTCTATCTGGGCGTGAAGCCGGCGCCGTCGAGCTCCAACGTAGGGGCGCGCGTGGGGGATTGCCGCCGAAGGGGAGCGACCGGAAGAGGGCCCGTACGCCCGTGGCTTCGTCCTCTGACGGCGACGAATTTGTGGTGATTCGAACTTGTAGTTGAACTTGTTGCTGAATATTTTGCTGTGAATTTGTTGCTGAATATTGCTGTCAATTTGTTGCTTAAAATTGCTGTCAATTTGTTGCTGAAAATTTCTGTTATGTGTTGCTGAAAGTGTGCAAAACCTGTCATTTTGCTGTTCAGCACGAATTTGGCGGGTACCCGTCGGGTGGCGGTACCCGCGGGTGGCGGGTATGGGAAATTCTATGCCTGCCGGCGGGTATGGGGACGGTGACGGGGGCGGGTAGAAGGTGCGGGTGCAGGTATGGGGGTGCCAAACCCGCACCCGAACTCGGCGGGTGCCATCCGGAATTAGGCCTAGTGCCTTGATCCTAGACCCAAGGCCTGGACGAAGGAGAAGATCCACCCACCACAAGCTGTCTACTTTTTGCAAGAATAGATCACTGTCCTTATCGGGTGAATCAACGGACGCCGGTGGACTCCAGGGGCGCGTTTGGTAGGGCGTAGCCCTTTTTGTTCTTAGAGGCATGCCTTGAAGAGTAGGGCCACGGAAAAACGGCCTTGAGCCATAAGACAAGTTTTAAGCCCTAGCTAAGCCAAAATATACATTATCATCATCATCACTTCATCTTTATCATCATCATGCTGCTGCTGCTACCACCCCTCACCAGCACCATAGTGCAATCTCAATTTGTGTAGTACTTGCCCAGGAAAGTCCTGAGCCAGAGGGTCCTGTGCTGCTCTGCCATGCCGACGAAGTTGACACCCTGTGCCTTGTGGTCGACGAGGTGGCCGAGAGCCACCATCAGAGTCTCCTCAGTGAACCCAACGGAGTCCATGACAACATTGTACAGGTCAGGGTGCATGTCCGTCCCTTGCTTTCCCTGATGGCCTGGGCAACCTCCTTGACAGCTTCTGTCATGCTGGCAAAGGCCTGGATCTCGTCCTCACCGAGGGCACCTCTCTTCCTCTTCACTCCATGGCGTGACTGGGTAAATCTCCCTTTCTAGGCGGAAGACCATCGAGGATGACAGTGTCGGACTCATGCGTGCGGCATCCTCCGGCATAGGCATGCCGAGGGGAGTACCTGAGCCCATGGCAAACTTAGCGGTGGCCAAACCGAAGGACACTACTACAGATCCGAGTATTACAGCCGCATCCCGGCCATGGGCCTCAGCCGGTTTTCCCATCCGACTCGGAGCAACAGTTGAGGATAATCTAGATCACTGGAGCCGGTTCAGAGGCGCGGCTGGGAAACTAGTCCCCGCGACGGTTTTTAAAACAACCCGCCTCTGCAACCTGAGGCGGGCGCGAATAAGAACCGCCGCGCGCGCTGGAGACGGACAGGTTTCTCGACCGCTCCACCGCGTCGAACGTCCGGAGTTTACCCAGACCTCCCGGCATAATTTGCAGGAGGTTGTGAATAAAAACAGGCTGGGGTTGTAGGCGTCGGTTCCATTTTTTAGGCGGCTCTGATTTACCCGGAGGTCCCGACAGAGCCCAGGCCTTCCGTGTTTGCGGTTCGGGATAGGATAGGTCCGGAGAGTCTGCGTTTACCCGGAAAATCATATATCCGGAAGGTACGTCCTTTTCCGGAATTTATCATGCCACTATTTCAGAATCGAGCGAAATAATTAATATTGATGCTGAACAGTTAATTAGCACATATATTGCTAATGAAGCAGAATTCGAACGACGAGTGAGTTTACGACAGAAAGTTGGTTCGTGCCAGCACATAGGACATATATGGACCTCGCCATCCGAATCCTATTTTAAAAAGCAATAACAAAAGAAATTTAGAACCAGATAAACAGCGGAACCTGGGGTTTTCCCCCATTCCGCAAGTCAAGTAGAAAGTCAAATTAACTCACATATAATGCACCATTCGGGAGCTCAAACAGGTAAATGAAACATGTAGAGAAGATAGCACTGACCATCGAAATGGGGTTGATGGATTACAGCTGGAACCGTCGGCGACCGAAAAACCCCAATGGCGAAGGCGGCCGTAAATAACAGCGCCCGCAAGTGGTGAAGAGCTCTACTTTGTCCCTCCTTCTCGACGGGCTACGGGAAACGGGCGACGGCGATGGCGATGGCGATGGGAGCTCCTCTGCGCCTTGAATCACCCTGCTCTGCGCTTGAATCCAACTCGTATTGCTCTGTTCTTGGGGGGTCCTGGGTTTTCTCGGTTCTCTCTAGGCGGAAGCAGAGAAGAAAGACCACGTGGGCCTCATCGGCGGTATCCCTTGATTAAACAAGTGCCCCGGCCCCACTCCGGGAGCTGCAACTCCGGGCTTGTATGGACGTTCCGGAAATTGTATGGAAGGCCAAATATTAGCGGGAGAGACCGCGCGTTCAAAACCAGGCCTTTAACTACTCTCGGCAAAGAAAAAAAAACCAAGCCTAACCTCAGACGGCCTTTTTATACTGCCCGACTCCAATGCACAGATTATAGAAGGCGCCCATTTTCTGGCCCGCCGCACGAATATCATAGGCGGTCCAGTTATTTTGCCCGGTTGCGGCCCGTCTATTATCAGCGCCGGGCTTTTTCGACGCCCGGCTTAGTGATTTTAGGAGGCGCGCTTGCATTTGGGCCGTCCCGGAAACCATACTATAGGAGCCGGCTATTTCTTTGGAGGCGTTAATCTGAAATAACCGGCTGAGGTGTAGCGTATGGCAGCCTCTTTTTTAATTGCTCTAACCGCTGCTAGCAACAGACTGTAATACTCGTTTTTCTACTAGTGGGAGAAGATCGTTTGCATCTGTGGTAGTTCAGAATTGGCTTGTTAAGGATCTCCGCGTCTTTGGGGTGATCCTACAATTGGAAGATGAGTGTGTTAGAAGGGATTGTTAGTACTGGTTCCAAGAACACAGATTGTTAGTACACAGATTGGATGTGGCCCGTGTAGTGTGCATCTTCGAGGATGATGGTGTGGGTCTCCTCGCACCACTGAGCGCCGCTCAAATCTCTGAGCTTGCTCACCTGCACCAACCTCAGTCGCCACTTTCTCAGGTGGTTGTACACCTGAGTTGAGGTCACCTCTGCCCCACAGTGTGCAAAGAGAGACCTGGCGCAATCTTTGATATGCACCTCTTTAAAACCTTGTCTGTCCTCACCCCAGTCCTGATGAGAGTAGTCATGTGCTTAACCACGAAGGTTGACATGAATGGAAGCCATTTCATGGTTGCTTTGGCCTGGGCCTTGTTCTTTGCAATCTGTTGATTCACCGTCACAGCCACGGACTGCACAACATCGTGCACAACACCGAACAACGCGGAGTCATTCATGCCGTAGTCCGACATAGGCTGAGAGTCGTCCACATAGGAAGGGATTTGCGAGTCCCCAATTGGGATGAGTGACATACTAAGGTCCTCACTCTTCAAATCCTACATCGATCACGAGAACACAACGTAAGCTACCAGATATACCATAGTTAGTTCTACCGAAGCAAGCACATGTACACAACTAACATCATCACAGCTAACAGATCTACAAAACCTACCACAAGTACAGAACTAACATCAAATCTAACAGATCTACCCAACCTAGCACGTAAGCTACAAGGAAAGATCATAGATACAACATCAAGTACCATGGTGTACTAACAGAGCACATATCTAGAACATCCTAGACATATGAACCCTAGAAAGCAAGGTTTGGTCACTTACAGCCATCGCAGGAGACGCCCGAAGACGAGGGGTTTCCGAGTCGAGGAGGTTGCGGCCGCGTAGTACGCCGCCTCTCTGCTGCTGCCTACCGGAGAAGGGTAAGCCGCCGCCGCTTACCTGCGAGCTCAGACCGGAGACCTCGAGTGGATTAAAATGGTGGGCTTCGTGACAGCGGTGAGAGTAGAGAGTGTATATAGGGGAGGGTTTTGGGCGGGAGGTGACGCAAACTCTCCCGCCGAGATTTTCGCGGCACCGCGGATGCTCTCGCCATCTCTGAGTCGCACGAGCTCGGCGCAGGGCGGATGGGGAATCTGCAGCAGCGAGGAGAGAACGAGCCTAGCTCCTTGGAAACGGCCGATTCGGCCGTTCTTATGGTGCCTGGCCCGAGGGTGCTTTAAACTTTGTGCTGGCCAGGCCCAACACCTCCTGCGGGCTACGAAACACCTAACTCTTGCAGCTGGCGGGCCTGGCTGGGCTGGCTGCAGCCTACCAAAAGCGCCCCAGACACATGGACTCCTCACCAAAGATAACTCTGTCTTGATGCCTTTGCCAGAAACCCTAACCAACCAAAAGTAGGACACTCCCATCCAGCTTGTAAGGAGCCGGTGTGTGGCTTCTACGAGCACCTTTAAACAACTACTAAAAAAGGCAAAAACGTTGCTCAGCAGACTCCTTAACCACACCACCAACCTACGCCACTGGAGAAAGCGGCGCCGTCGTGGAAAAAGCCCTGCCACCTGGGATCAGCGACACCACCTTTTTCACGGCGACTCCTTCTGTCTGCGTCAGTGTCATCTCTGGTCGTGGACGTTTTGAAGGAGCCTGGGGGTGCGACTCCAAGTCCGCGGCGGAGAAGTAGAAGAAGGGTAAACACTGCCCGCTTCGAAGGCGCTTCCCTTGGCCAATCCTGCTGCCGGTACCTTTTCCTCTCCGTGCGTGTGCGCCGAGGTTTTTGGCACAATGCCCACATGGTATAGAGTTGTGTTTATTTGTTATTAGTGGATGAAATTATATATAAGTCTAGTTTTTTTTTTTTTTGAAAGGAATGCGGTAGGGGAAGCCCCTACCACGGATTTGGTTTTGAAAATAAGAACCAAATATGCATCCATGAGGATTGAACCTGGGTGGCTAGGTTGTACAACCATTTCCCTAACCAATGAGCTGGCTCACTTCTTTATATAAGTCTAGCTTGAATTCCTATGCAATAGCCGAGGTTAACTCATGACTAGATTTAAGTTAAATTTGTGACTTGACTTGGTGAATTCATATGCAATAGTCGAGGTTAATTTGTGAATTGATTTTGTGAAGTATGGCCATGAGATTTTATGATGGCCAACATGGTTGCGTCTACTTTTAATGGTGTTGACGCGGAGCCGGGGGCATTCATCGATGTTGATGTTATAGAAAAAAAAAGGAGGGATTTGCTGATCTGGCAAGAGGTAATAAAGGGAGATAGGGAATTGCAGTATTACACAGTTGATGAGGATGATGCATTGTGCTTGGCATGGTATGTCGTCACTCTTGATGCTATTTGTGGAGTAGAACAAACCGGCTCCACATATTTCAAACAATTTCCGAACTATGTAAAGTGGTCATCGACATGGACACAAGTCAAGCGTGCCAATCCAAGTGTAGCAAATGACCCCGATAAGGTATAACTTGCACTCTTCTCGTTGTCTTGCATTCTAAATTTGCATTCTATTCTCTATACATGTTCTTATTTTGTTGTAGCTAAAACTTGTTCAACAATTCTATAGGAGAATGACCAAGTGCAACAGTGGCAACTTGGGAAAGCCATTTTTTGCACCATAGTTGTTGGAAATTGTTTGAGTATGCCGAGAAGTAGAAAACTAGGGAGGATGCAACGGTGAAGAAGGGAAAATATAGTCTTTCTACCTCGCCGACGGCTGATAATTTGAATACCGACTCGGATGAGCGTGATGATACTGAGTATGTACTAAGAAATATATTTTGACAAAAGTAGCACAAAATATCAGTGGCATTACACGCGAAATTATAATAAACATGAGGTCCCACTAAAAAAGTCAAGCCCTTACTTATAAGATATGCAAAACATTTACTAACTAATTCGACTAATTGTTCTCCTCGTCGGCCTCATAGTCGGATTCGTAGCCTGGGTGTCGCATAGTTGGCGATAGATGGTTGACAGGATCCCGATGTCTCAGCGGCGGCGGCGGCGCCCCTGCACTTTTTAGTGCAGGTCTTGCAATGCTTGCAGGGTGGGACACCGGCACCCTTGAAATCCTGCTTGCATCGCAACCAACTCACACAGTCTTCGCGCAGATTTTTGAATGAGTCCTCCACCACGCGATGCCACGTCACAATGGACTCCTCCAACATCTTGTGCTCCTCCAGCTTCTGCCTCTGATCGAGCTCCTCAAAATAACTGAGACGATGGACGATGATGAATCCGACAACGATGAACCAAACGTCGCCAAATCAGTGTTGTCGACTGGCGTCTCCGCGCACAGGATGAACGATGACGAGCCGGGGGAGGCGGGAACGGCAAAGCAGGAGGCACGCACGCAGTGACCGGATGACGCGAGGACATGGATCCCGTGGGCCCGTGCTCGACCTCGCCGTTGTGGGGAGTGCTTCTCTGATGCCTCCATCGCCGAGGGGATGGACTCGGAAGATGAGTCGGGAGAGGCGGGAACGACGGAGGTGGAGGCGTGTGCTCCATGACTCGACGACGCGAGGGCGGGGATACCGCGGGTCTGTACTTGACCATGCAGTTATGTGGCTCCTCCGTCGGCTCGGGACAATGGTGGGTTTCCACCCTAGGCGCTCAAGATTCTTTCGGCGCCAACGTCACTCCGTGTATTTCGCTACGATGTATCGCATCTCGTCAAGATTTTGGAATTTAGAGAGCATTTTGGTAGCGGGCGACACTCTTATTATTTTTATAGACGAGCGTGGGGAGGCGGAAAGGCAGCGAAACTACGGGAAAAGGAGGCGGGAAGATCTAACGCTAAATAACCGTTCCGTAATAACATGAAGTTTCCTAGAATCACACACAATTATAATGGGCAAACTGTAGCACAACCCACATGGAAGACTCCATCCTTGTGCGGCCAAATGGCTCCCGAGTTTCCGAGAGCGTTATATTTGAAAATTTCAAAAACACCATTTCAAAGTTTCAGAAAAATCAAGGAAAAATCCTAAATGTAGAAAATGTTTTATTCTACCACCGTGTAAAATGTCAACTCGAAACATCTTGTATTTTTAGCTGCACAAAAATGACAAAATCTGACACTTGAAGTAGTGAATTGTGCAAAACTTCGAACCTCCAAAATCTTTCAGAATTTTCTGTTTTTGTGTAGCCCATAATATGAGTTATTTTTAGTTGATATTTTGCATTTTGGTAGAATGCATTATTTGTTTACGTGTTGGATTGTGTTTCAAAAATTTGAAAACTTGGAAAATATCGATTTTATATTTTTTGAAAAGACGGCCACCATGGAGCTCGGGCTCCACGTACTTGTGGTTTCCGCACTTTAGCTTAAGCAGAAAAGGAAAATTGTCAGATTGGTCTTAGAATAAAATCAACATTAGATTTTTTGCCTTATACACAGGAAAAAACAACCAGATAACAACTTATCAATGGTTTTGTTAGGATCCGAACTAAAATAATCATAACTTACGCTAGTGTAAGCCAACAACCAGATGTTCCATCAACCAGCTAACGAATTACCCACGAAAGATCACACCAAACTAGCCAACGATAAAATCTTATCCAACAAATACGGCGCGCGATGCTTTCCATGCATAAATAGCAGCGTCCCTGTGCTCTGCATGCACCAACGCATCCACCTGCTTTCATTCCACGAACAAGATGCGAACCTCTACCTCAATGGAGCGCGCGGCTCTGGCGCTGGCGCTGCTGGTTCTCGCCACCGTCTGCAGCTTCCCCGGCGCGAGCTGCACCAAGGTCTCGTACGACGACCGCGCCCTCGTCATCGACGGCGAGCGCCGCATCATCCTCTCCGGCTCCATCCACTACCCGAGGAGCACACCCGAGGTACAAGTACAACTTCTGTTAACGTTCTCAACTTCTTAAAGAGCTAACTGATGCAACGTTGCTGATTTGCTACTGTTTCGTTTGTTTTCCTGTTCTTCAGATGTGGCCCGATCTCATTCAGAAGGCCAAGGATGGAGGTCTCAACACGATCGAGACCTACGTCTTCTGGAACGGCCACGAGCCGCGCCCTCGTGAGGTTTGTATCATAAACATCAGTCTATATATATGATCGATGACCAATCCTTCATATACATATATGTTGAAAATCATGCTGCATCGATCTGTCGCCAATGTTGCCTTCTTCAAACTAAATTCAGTACAACTTCGCGGGAAACTACGACATCACGAGGTTCTTCAGTGAGGTGCAGAAGGCCGGCATGTACGCCATCCTTCGCATTGGCCCTTACGTCTGCGCTGAATGGAATTACGGGTATGTACGTGTGTTTCCTGACCTCCCATGTTTGCACTGTTAAATCAAGTACTAACTTGTGTGTTTCCTCCCATGTTTTTCCAGAGGACTCCCTGCCTGGCTGCGTAACATCCCTGGCATGCAGTTCAGACTTCACAACGAGCCTTTCGAGGTACTCCATTTCAGTTTTTGATTTTTTGATCCATGCTAAATATCAAGGAAAAAAATAGCGTGCTATCAAAAATAGCGTGACCCTCCTCCAGAAGCTATACAAGATATAGCGTGATATAGCGAAGTTACATATAAAATAGCGTGATAAAAAAGTTGTAAAAAATAGCCCAAATATTAAGGATTTCAGCACTAATTTTTTTTCCAGAAACAATACATGCATAACCAGGTAACCATATTCAAATGTCAAGGCCAAATCCATGGCACAAATACAAATATGAGTCTTAAAACCATGAAAAAGTAATAAACTAAAAGATAAATATTTTAAACTTTAATCAGAATCATTGACATCATCTTCAGAATAACTAGAAGAATTACCAGATTGCCCGCCATCATCATCACCTAACGTTATTTCCAGACTTTTTGTTAGCGTAGCTATAACGTTACCACGTTTAGTGTGGTTTCGAGCGTATAAGACGAAAATAGCGCCGTAGCGTCAACTTTAGGCTAAATATAGCGTAGCCTCTCCAAATACGCTATATCGTGCTATTAACCGGGAAATAGCGTGCTATTTTTTTCGTTGCTAAATATACATCTCCCTGAATCCATCTGGCGTTTACTTACTTTTAGTATTTGTGATGATTCAAACTGAACTAGTACTAATCCTTGTGAATTATAACGCACGTGTTCAACAGCGTGAAATGGAGACCTTCACCACTCTGATAGTGAACAAGATGAAGGACGCAAACATGTTCACGGAGCAGGGAGGCCCCATCATTCTCGCTCAGGTAAAGCCCCGTCGATCATCTGATCCGACGAACTTCCAACTCTACTAATTTCAACACACGCCGCTCCTCGATCTGCAGATCGAGAACGAGTACGGGAACGTGCAGAGCGGTTTTTCCGACCAGGAGTCCGCCACCAAGTACATCCACTGGTGCGCGGAGATGGCCAACAACCAGAACATCAGCGTGCCGTGGATTATGTGCCAACAGTCCAACGACCTCCCGCCCAATGTGGTAAGGCTCCCTCTCCAGATTTCACATGTAGTATTAGCACTCTGTCCTGCTTGCATGAAACCGATGTTTATAGTATTTGTCTGGCTGCTTTAGCTCGAAACTTGCAACGGTTTCTACTGCCATAACTTTAAGCCCAAAGGAAACATGCCCAAGATGTGGACAGAGAACTGGACTGGGTGGTAAGAATTTTTTCTTATTCTAGCTATCGTGATAAGTACTTACTATTTAACTCTGCCCAAGCAGTCTTACGCGATAATGATTTCCATAGGTTCAAAGCCTGGGACAAGCCAGATTATCATAGACCCGCTGAGGATGTTGCCTATGCAGTCGCCATGTTCTTCCAAAACCATGGAACAGTTCAAAACTACTACATGGTATATTAGCCCGTGAATATACTGTTATTTTTTAGTTTAAGCGACATGATTGTCGTGTGCTAATCAATTCCCCACTGCAACGTTGATCCGCAGTATCATGGCGGAACCAACTTTGGCCGCACTTCTGGAGGTCCATACATCACGACTTCCTATGACTATGATGCACCTTTGGATGAGTACGGTAAGCTTGCTCTGACAAGAAAGAGGCTTTTAATAATCTTTTCATTCAGGCATGCATTTGAAGTATTCAGATCTGATCATTTTTTATCTAATAGGTAACATTAGGCAGCCTAAATACGGTCACTTGAAGCAGCTTCATGCTGTACTGACTTCCATGGAGAAGCATCTCGTCTACGGCCAGCAAAACGAAACCAGTTTCGACGACAAAGTCAAAGTATGATTTTCACTTTCTTTCTCCTCTGTTTTGGTTTGATCATGTCTGAGTTGTGTTGTGATTTACTCTTTTGATCAATGTAGGCAACAAAGTACACGTTGGACGATGGCTCGTCTGCCTGCTTCATCAGCAACAGCCATGATAACGAGGATGTTAATGTGACCTTTGAAGGATCTGTCTACGAAGTACCAGCATGGTCCGTCAGTGTTCTGCCTGACTGCAAGACTATCGCATACAACACCGCTAAGGTAGTTTCCTCTACCATACATATTTTCTTATCGAGCAATTTAGTCCAAGTTAGCCGTCATCGATCGGTACTGATTGTTTTTCCATTGAAACAATGACTGATGTTCAGGTTAAGACCCAGACATCTGTGATGATAAAGAAAGAAAGTGCAGTGAAGGGGGGCTTAACATGGTTCTGGCTTCCTGAATTGTTGAAGCCTTTCTGCACCGATAATACCGGCTCCTTGAGAAGCAACGAGCTCTTGGAACAGATTGTGACAGGAGCTGATGAGAGTGACTACCTGTGGTACAAGACAAGGTAATCTCGGCATATTATGTCATAGTATAGCAGTATCTATCATCTTGTGTTGTTGGGTGTCACTGAACCTGAAGATTCAACTACGAAATGCAGTCTGACCAGTGACGTTGAAGAGGAGTTCACACTCTATGTGAACACCACCGGCCACGAACTATACGCGTTTGTCAATGGAGAGCTGGCCGGTTACCAGCATTCCGTGAACGGGCCGTTTATCTTCCAGTTCCAGGCTCCGGTGAACTGCGAGCCGGCAAGAACTACATCTCCCTCCTCAGTGCTACTGTCGGCCTCAAGGTTTTGCTTTTCACGGTCCTCATCCCTGCTGTTTCAACCATGAATGCTTAACAAAATTCTAATCTTAAAACAGAACTACGGAGCCTCCTTCGAGCTGATGCCCGCAGGTATTGTTGGTGGGCCGGTTAAGCTGGTTCGCGCGGACGGCAGCGCCGTCGATCTCTCCCACAACACCTGGACTTACAAGGTACTAGTACTACAAGTATACAAGAGGGTTAGATCATGTGTTTTAGTTAGTTTAACCACTGATGATCTAAACTCGTAGTAATTGACATAACCCCTGATAATTCTCCCGTGTTTTAGACTGGCTTGTATGGTGAGAGCATCCAAATCCACCTGGACAAGCCAGACCTCGAGTGGAGCTGCCCCCACACCGTCCCGGTCAACAGGCCCTTCAGCTGGTACAAGGTAATACTCACTTTGG
Organism: Poa pratensis; assembly: GCA_947311845.1. NCBI lineage: Eukaryota > Viridiplantae > Streptophyta > Magnoliopsida > Poales > Poaceae > Poa > Poa pratensis. The sequence goes on along the minus strand of CAMZMU010000033.1, from coordinate 57,423,313 downwards.
AATAACAAAGACATAACATTTCGTTTGGTAATTTTGTTCGATTAGTGAGTGAGTTTTTTTTTGTTTATCGTAGGCTATGTTCCACGCTCCTGCTGGCGAGGACGCCGTGGTGGTGGACCTGGCTGGCCTGAACAAGGGCGTGGTGTACGTGAACGGCCACAACCTGGGGCGTTACTGGTCGAGCTATGTCGCTGGCGACATGGACGGCTGCCACCGCTGCGACTACAGAGGGGCGTACAAGACGTGGGACAACGGAGAGAAGTGCCTCACCGGCTGCGGCGAGACCGGCCAGCGCTTCTACCACGTGCCCCGGTCCTTCCTCAACGCCGGTGGACTCAACGCCATTTTGCTGTTCGAGGAGGCCGGCGGCGACCCGACCAGGGTCAACTTCAGGACGGTGGCGGTTGGGCCGGTGTGCGTCAACGCCGAGAAGGGCGACACCGTCACGCTTTCATGCGCGCCGGGCGGGGCCATCTCCAGCGTCGACGTCGCCAGCTTCGGCGCTGCCAAGGGCCAGTGCGGCACGTACGATGGTGGCTGTGAGTCCAAGGCGGCGATGGAGGCGCTGTCAGCGGCGTGCGTTGGAAAGGAGTCGTGCACCGTGCAGTATACCGACGACCTCGACTCCGCTGGCTGCGAGGGACTGCTCACCGTCCAGGCTATGTGCTAGATGATGAGCAGCTTATCTTAGTGTAGTTAGAACCTTTCGTACACGTAGATTACTCGTAATAGGTACTAGTACCATTTTTTGTTAGTCCTTGGTTTTCGTTCGACCTCTTAAGCACATGGATAGCAAGACCATAGTCATTCGAATGCATAGAGAGTTCTTACATATTCATGTCGACTGAATTGATTGGTCTGTTACTAGTTATTTACGTGTCGTTAAGAACATAGGCAGATAACCGATCACTAGGATTTATAACAGAAAATACGATTGCAAACCAGCCATGAGCGCACATATATTAGATAAGCGATTCTGGATATACAGCAAGCGCAATTGCAAACCAGCACGAAGCCGCAAAAAAAAGAATTTGAAAATGTATATATGGTATGATATGCTTCACATAAGAAATACAAACTCAGCAACTGTATATGAAAATAAATAAATGTAATAATGTATGTTTCACTAGCCTATAGTTGTTGTACAATGGAGCAATGTATGTTGCAAAGATCAGATACAGTAATCTCCAGTGAGTTTGTCTTATCTTCAGATGTACAAGTGTAGAAGAAGCGAAAACAGACGCTTTCAGGTACAGACAAGCTTTGCTTGCTAAGGCTACAACGGTAGTACAACCTAGTATTGTTCAGCAATATCACCTGCACACGTTTTTATTCAAACTCAGAGGCTTCGCAAATAAGTTAATGAAAGTAAACTCTGTTAGTGATGCAAACAACATATTTGAACAGGTTCAGTTGATGTGGAATTGCTCAAGCTAGGGCAATGTCAGACTACTGATCTCATGCAAGTTGCATGCCATCAATCCTAATTTTGTTAAACCAATAATAATTATGAGCAAACTACAAGAGTCAAATTAATAGCAGGTTTTCCCCGAATACAATAAAACCCGATCATCTTAATTTTGCATAGAGAAATGTCGGTTCAGTGTTCCATTTCCTATGTTTGATCTTCATCTTTTCCAAAATAGATGTATACTTACTGCCTAGAGATGACTAAAATATAGTAAATATTTGATAGTTCTAAAAAAGTAAATCGCCAAAATGACATGAGTTTGTGTAAAAAATGTTTCAAACCCTACTATTTTTAAAGGATTTTTCGCACCCTACTATTGATCATACCTCACAAATAATATGAACAATTCTTCATCTGTTATTGCTCCAAGCTCCATTCTTCTCTCCAAAGCAGTCAGGCCTCCACCATCTTTAATTGTTGTTCTTGCACCCCTGTGAAAAAGGGGGCCGGTTAAAATAGAAGTACTAAAACAAAAATGATATATGAGCATATTTATTGTTGTCATGTTCTCCAGAAGCAAATAAGAGGATGTTCACAAAATTAGGCACATCACATTAATAAACAATAAACAAAATAGAATGGATTCTGCATACTGCATTTCCACGATTGGTGCTAGATTGTTGTAATGTCCCGTATGACAATCTGGAACATGTCAAAGCCAAGAAGCAAGTGAAACCCCTATACACATTCAGTCACCTGATCTACTGGAGGCTATGGTGACCACTCTTTTGGTATGAGTGACAATAAATTATTGATTACTAAGCTGGCACATGTCGTCTTTAGACTAAAAATGACACACAAGCCTTCATGGTTGCCTTTTACGGTGAACGGTGGATCTTGACATGGGATGATAGCTACTTAAATGAATTATACTTATCTGAGAACGACACCAATCACATTTGTTCTAAATATTTTAGTTAAAATGATAAATTAGCAAATGTATTCTCAAAATCCCCAAAAAGGAGAAGCAGTCTTTTTAAAATGAAACAAGTACGGTCTTCTTGTCAAAAATCAATGCACTTCAACCCTGAAATTAATACTGTGTGTAAGTGGAAACAGTGAGCTTATGCCTTGGCATGAGCAAGCATTACATCTCGAGGGGCCGAATATATTGGAATACAATTAGCCATAGACAATACATCAGGAACTCAACCTTACCTCTTCAGCAGATGTTTGGTAAGGGCATCATTACTCTTTTGAACACAATGGTGCAATGGTGTCCGTCCATGGAAGTCCTGCTTATTAATATCCGCGCCAAAAAGTAGCAGAAGCTCCACTAGTAAAGGATGGTCACATTGACATGCTATGTGTAATAAGGAGCAGCCTTGCAGACAACCTTCTGGTTTCCCAGAATCCTCTATTTTCTCACAAGAGGCTGGATCAAATAATCTCCTGTCTGTAACTGGTAGAATATGGTGAACGTCGTTGTTTAAGTCATCATATGTCATGTTGGGACTCACATCGGCCAACACAAGAATGTGATACACTGCTCTAACATCATTTGTCCTTATAGCTTCCAGTATACCAATAGTAATTTGATTGGTATCTTTGGCAACAAGAAGTTTGTCCACGTACTGCATAGATTATTTACGAGAATGAATTATAGAATAACATACAGAAGTTGATCACCAGAATACTGAAAACTGCTGAAGGAACAAGACTAGTCTATATCATAATTCATAAATGAAACTAAATACTATTGACCTAAAAGGTCAGCATTCCTCCATTGTATAGATTCACTATGAAAGCTTGAAATCTCTAGTCAGCCGTTAGATTAATTATGCAAGTTGACAATTTCAACTGAAAGATCATCAGTCAAACAGGCAAGTCATCAATGATCGACCATTTTTCCGTTTATGTAATATACATGCAGGTTATCTGTCCCCAACAATGCAGTTAAGAATTCAGATTTATAAAAAGATCTTCATTTTGTTGTCTACCTACCCCAGATGGAAAAACCAGCCTCCAAAAGGTAAGAGGGTCACCCAGATTGGGTGGTGGTCCAGCTGGAATTCAAATTTGACGCAACACTAAGTAAATGAAGTGCCAGGAATTAGGTCACCGACTGAACTTTGCCACCAACTATAAGGTATACCCGAAGGTCACATACTTACGTCAAAGAAGGATCCCCATGGTCTAATCTACACAAATTTTGCTAACTACATTCTGCAAACACAGGAATCCAAACTTAATAACTGGATAGATCTGAATGTGAAATGTCGTGGATATTAAATCTTATGCTAGCACATCAAGCTGCTAGGCTGCTCTAACAAAACTACTGGATAACTGGCTAATGCTAAAGCGCACATTTAAAAACTAAATAACTGATACTACATCAGAATAACAATCACTAGTGTCATGCTCATAAACGCAGAAAGGTGCCCATTTGGAAACTTCAGTCGGTCAATGCCTGACAGGTCAAATATTAGTCACTGGAAATGTGCCACTAGGCTTAGTACTAAAGACAGCACAGAAGAACTTACTTTCGATTGTATGAACTTTCCTTTATTGAGAAAGCATCAGTAGGTTTAGGCTTTTCCATGAACAGGATAGCACTATTTGACTCATCCATTCTGCATGGATATAAATAATATTACACAAACTGTCGATATCAAAACAGATATTAGAATGGAGAAAGAGCGAAGTTGCCAACACTCGTAATACATAGAAATATGTTCACTGCAGTATCAGACTCAATGAGATCTTCTAGCCACTTGTGGTAGAAGATAAGAATAAGGAAGCTAATAAGACTCAAACCCACGATGAAGAACAAAGTAATATTATTGCCCCCAGACTAGTAAACAAGTATTATTAGCATTAGAACTTACAAAGGAAAGAGCACCTTCCCACAATGCTCCTCCCCGCCCACCCAGATGCAGTAGACAGCAGCAACGGCACTGCAGCTGCTTCATGAAGCACTAGCACCTCTGCAACTCTACTCCATTGTTGGCTTTGGTCAATGATGATACTACTGATCTTTCTGATCAAGGGTTTTCCCTAACCCACTGAGAGGCAGATGGCATATTGGGGTGTGTACTGTGTAGCGGAGTGGCAGGAGTACTTCTATTTTGTTAAAGGAAAATTATACAGATACTTCTCCATGTGTATTGGGGTGTATCAGTACCTGCATAGTATAGAAAACCAGACGACGAGTCGGACCAGAAAAGGCGAGAACCAGTGGCCCTGGCGGTTTCTCAATCTCCACAGACTGTCCATGCCATCGGACCAGGAAAAACCGGTCGAACCGGACTGCTTTTGCACAAACCAGTTGAGGGCACATGCTTTTCACGTGGGCCAGAAACATTTATAGCGTGCACCAGGATACGAAGGCATGTCACAAAGATGGCAGGATGAAGCTCCTAATTTGGCCCAATAACCAACTCCCCTCGGCTAAGTTGTCCGCTGTTGAGGGCACATGCCTACCTTGCCACCTTCCATGGCTCCATCGCCTGCTACACTTGGTAGCTAAATTGAAAGTGCTGGGCGCCGCCGTGGGTCAGATTCTTCCACTCATAGTAGCCGGGAACGGGGAACGGTGCCCCGTCCCGTGACCCGGATTCGTCGTCCCGAATCGGGGTTCGGAGTCGATGCGCGGGACGATATGGTTCGGTCACCGGAACGCGTTCCCGACCTCGTATGCTAGGTTCTTGACTCACAAGCACGGGAAGGGAAGTTTGCCATGAAGAGTTGTGGACTTACCTCGCTTCCATAGCGTCCGCGGTCTGCCCTCCGCCCGCTGTAGTCCGGCAGCGCCGCGGCCAAGCACGGCGACGACCGCGTGGACCTGGTGGACGGGGTCCAGCATCAATCGCCAAGCTTCCCGCAGCTGAGCCTGTCGAGCATCGCCGCGTCGGCCTCCGCAGTCCACGAACGACGGCGTGGACGTGGTGGCCGGCCAGTCCGGCCGCCAAGCTGCCTGCAATCCTGCGCCAGCACCCGATAGGTCTCTGGAGCGTCGCGTCTTCACAGCCGACGCAAGGGTCTCCCGAGTTTAATGAAATTAATGCCGAGATTGAGGTTTCTAAATAACCGAGCGTGCAAGTGGAATCAATCAATTGGATCCATTTTACTCCCATGGCGATTTATTATGTTATTATGCAACTCCACGTATCGTTCCCGATTCAACGTCCCGGAACGCGTCCCCAAATCGATGGGTTCGTTCGAGAGATGTGTACCCCTGCCGTTCCATACTTTTGGCCAGCTGCGATTCCCGTTCCCCAGTTTCGGGACGTTGAATCGGGAACGATACGTGGAGTTGCATAATAACATAATAAATCGCCATGGGAGTAAAATGGATCCAATTGATTGATTCCACTGATCGCGATCAGTAGTTGCCTAATTGCACGCTCGGTTATTTAGAAAACCTCAATCTCGGCATTAATTTCATTAAACTCGGGAGACCCTTGCGTCGGCTGTGAAGACGTGACGCTCCAGAGACCTATCGGGTGCTGGCGCAGGATTGCAGGCAGCTTGGCGGCCGGACCGGCCGGCCACCACGTCCACGCCGTCGTCGTCGTTCGCGGACTGCGGAGGCCGACGCGGCGATGCTCGACAGGCTCAGCTGCAGGAAGCTTGGCGACTGATGATGGACCCCGTCCACCAGGTCCACGGGGTCGTCCCCGTGCTTGGCCGCGGCGCTGCCGGACTACAGTGGGCGGAGGGCAGACCGCGGACGCTATGGAAGCGAGGTAAGTCCACAACTCTCCATGGCAAACTTCCCTTCCCATGCTTGTGAGTCAAGAACCTAGCGTACGAGGTCGGGAACGCGTTCCGGTGACCGAACCATATCGTCTCGCGCATCGACTCCGAACCCCGATTAGGGACGACAAATTCGGGTCTGGGGACGGGGCACCGTTCCCCGTTCCCGGCTACTATGGTCCCCAGGATGCTGTGGAAGACAAAACGTCTGCGTCTTCAACAGAGCTCGCCCATCCGTGGCTTCGTGCACGCACTTGTGGCTAAGATCAGAGACGAGGCAGCCCTTTGGGCACAGGCCGGTGCGCTAGGACTTAGGGCCATCATCCCGCAGACCTGGGCGTTCACCGATTCAATGTAATGACCTGTCTTTTGCCTCCTAGGAGGCTTGTAACTCAAAACTCACCTTTTCAATGAAATGAAACGCAACTATCATTTGCGTTTTCTTAAAACAAAACAAAAAGTCCACTGTAAGAAGATATACCTATTTGACCTATTTTGCCTACTGTATTAGTACAGAAAAGCTATTTTGTGTACCTATCTAACCAAGCGGACCTACAGTCAGACCGGTGAACCGGCAAACTAGAAGCCTGGCCAGTTCACAGAATGCTGATATTGCAACTCCGCAATATATCGGGGTTAACCTAGCAAATGCAAGCACCTCCATCCATAATGAATTTCATACACCGAAATTTTACGGACATTCAATCCCGAGTTCATTCTCTATGTAAATGAGTTCCAGACTTCTAGAAAGCTCAAATAATTGTAAAATGCCTCAACATTACATGTGGAAGACAAACAATTTTTAGAGTGCACACATGATGCATGTAAGCCCAAACTGCTCAGCTGGTATATTAGACATACAACAGCTTACAGATGTTTAGAAGGGAGTTGTGGCTAATATGAGAAATGCTAAAAACTTGAACATAAGAATTAGTTAACAAGATATGTAAATTGCTTCAACATACCCTTGATCTTCTTTCGGAAGCAGAGCTTCCCAAATGGAATTATTGTAATCATTTCCAAGTGCACGAAACAAATCAATCATTACTGGCTCCCATACTTTCACATCTAATCTCAAGGATCGAACCTACATCAAGTAAGACGATCAGCTGAACTATTGAAATATTAACCCCACTATTGTATAATATTAATTTCTTAATCAAAAACCCTATATCACAAGTCCACATGATAGCATGTACGGCAAAGATTAATGTATACCATATGATATTTATTAACAAATACAATTGAAGGGTACAGCTAGAAACAACAAATCAAAGATCTTAATGTGTAGTCCAACAATGTTCCGATACTAAATTGCACAAATCAGAGTTGGCCTTCTGAAGTCTTTAAGAGGTAAAGTATAGCTCGGAACTATATGCAGCATCAGCAAAAGGAAATATGATAGCTACATGTATTACAACAACGGTATGTATCCTACGCAAAGGACCACCATCCGCGTGTTGTACATAATCTCTCTCGTTTACTTGCAACTGGCAATGCCTAGTTGCATTTCTCCATCTCGTAATCGTCCATCACAATCAAAGGAGCACAAGTTCTCCCAATTCAATCGGTGTAGATGATGGGAACAGAAACTACATTAGATTGATTGCTGTATAGTGGCGGACAGTTGTGGTGCTAGGATAAGTGGCAGTAGAATGGTATAGATATAGATTTTGGAGAGGAAATGACGAGACCTGGAAAGTGCACAGCCTTTCAATTAGAAGAAACAGAATATGATATACAAAGTGGTTTGTTTAGGTGACGAGGCTTCAAATTTCCACCAACGCCAGGTCTACTGCTTTCTGGTAAGTGAGCCTTTTCCGGTAAAGGCGTGGCGATTTCGGAATTTGGATTGTAACTGCAGAAAGGTAATGATCGATGGAGAATGCCAAATAAATCAATGAAAACAGGAAGATCTTTGCTTTATGTTCTGGTGGCCCTCAAGAATCTAGATCCTTCAGTTTAGATCCAGTATGCGTAGTTTTCTTTGCACCACAAAGATATTTTGCATAGGATACCAAGTACTAACAATCTAATAATGCAGCAAAAGGCAACCCATAGTTCACATTGAGTTCTGTCAACCATCGTCCACGATAGCTGGTCGCTTAGACAGTAGTAAGCTACTATTTACGGCTTTACACTGCTGCTAACTCTTAAGATAATATTACCAATCATTTCAAGTACAAATGTTAGGGGAAAGACAGGGTGATCCCAATGTAATTACTGATTAGGTCAGTAACATAAATACGGCGATAAAAATAATGATTCGGATATTGCACCTTCGAAATATGGACTCCAAGATTCCTGTGAGCCCCAGAGCACTCAATACAAATCAGAATACCCAAGTTTAGAGATGCCCAATCAGGATCAGGAGAACGACATTCTGCACAACTGTCATTTCCAGGGATACTCCTGAGATGGTTGAGTGCATCACTCTGTGCCTCTGAACTTTTGATCTCTTCAAGAGCTGCAGAATCAGCGGAACTTGCAGAACCATGACTTTCTGTCGCTAGATTTCCATATGAAAGCTGAAATGAGATGAAATCAGGATAAAATTAGTATAGTACAGTACTAACTTGAAAAGAGTAAATTACATAAAAGCACCACACATTTGGGACAGCCTTCGACTCTTGGGCAGGGTGCGACAAATAAGACTGGTGATTGGGTTCAGTGGTTTTGACAGTAAATCTGACATGCCAGGCCCACATGTCAGAGATCATGTTGCTCACAAGTGTGTGCCATGCGAGCAATGCAGAAGTGACACTGCGCCGACACATTGTCTCGAGTCAACTCAAGCCCGACTGAAGGCCTCTCGTGGCAGTGGGGATACATGGCTGATTGTGGAAGATGAAGAAGCAAAGGTGGTGCTCGCTGGATCCCGACAGTGGCCTCCCTGGTCGCATTTTAGCCATCTGCAAGCGAGCTGGAGAGGGTGGCGATACGCTGGGACTCCACGTTGTACGTGTTCACAGGGGTGCAAGGCTACGACTGTGAAATCGTCAAATTGGTCCAGGGTAGCAATGGTGGGGTGAAGGAGAGAGAATATGTCCAGGGTATCGTCCTAAGTCCTAACACTCGCCAAAGAAGGAAATCATGAGCATATGCGGTGGTCGGAGTGTGCAATGAGAAGGCGAATTTCGACGATGAAGGCCGCGGGGCTTCAAAATTGGTCATTGTATGTTCCTCTCAGTGCCGTGGTGGAGCTCCATTACGATTTTGAAGTGGCTTGGCATGTCCAGAATGCCAGCGACGATGGCGGTCGGTGTGGGAAAGAGTGGTCAGAGGCTGAGAAGCAGGATCAAGAAGAGGCTGAGAAGAAGATGAAAGCTCACAACACAAGTGGGCCCCAAATCCGACTCGACATCGAGTCTGCATGAGCTAAGCTACGCCAGCTCTGACATGCAGGCCCACTCATCAGCCTTATTTGTCAACCCTGTCACAAGAGTCATGTTCTTCAGCAAAAATATTAAAAATTGGTAGGATTAGTTAGTTATATTTGAAGGCTGCCCCAGATGTAGCGGTTTATGCAATTTACTGTCCTGAAAAAACAATAATTTGCACAAGCATGTAATTCACTAAAATGGAGACAATCTTAAGGAAGGGCAAGCACTATTAATGTATAACGCGATTATTAAATACAGATGCTATAATTAGATATATCAGCAGTTTGCTCCTACTAAACAGCTAACAGAGTGGTTCTGTAGGATGTAACAAAAGAAAAGACAGGAGTAAACCTGCCGCGGGAGTGGCGAATTCAGTAGTGATGCAATAACTCCAGTTATTTTTTCGATCCAGTCCTTTTGGTCAGCCTCTGTCTCCGCCTGCCATCAATGAAGTGAGAATTATTTATGTATCAAGAAATATATGGCATCACTATTTGAAAAATAATTATCATAACAATGTGTTTTTCTTCAGACCTTACAAAATGTGTTTTCCATCACACACAAATATGCTCTATATAGAACGTTCAACATCTGAGGGATAACAGTTACAATTACCTGTAAAGTGTATGCCTTCATAGGAGAGATTACTCTGAAGCAAAATCTTAAATCATTTTCTTCTGCATCCATCTTAATTGTTGAAGTTCTGAGATTAATTGTACGACATGAAAGAGGATCGTCACCCTGAGATGAAGCTTTTTGATTCAAGAATTTGAAGCGACTAAAAACACCAGTCCCTTCAGATGTTTGCTGTGATGTCACCCCTTGCTTCCAAAGAACAAACGAAGGTAAATATAAAATAAACAACATATGCCTGCTTAGGGTAAATTATAAAGCACATGTATGGCATAACTTCTCAAACACCACACTTAAAAGCACAGACAGTTTCAGAGCATTATACTATAGCAACATGGCCCTTAGAAAATCAATCCAATTGATGGAAAAGAGATACGAACCAGTCTGATACCTTCCACAGAAAAAGATTTATCACCAAACAAAACCAAATAGGCATTCTAATTGTTGAAAGATAAAAATAGCAAAGTAAATATGTGCGATGAAACCCAAGATCAAGGATTAGAAGGTACTATGAAAACATAATATTCATTACAAATGTCAATGAACAATGAATTACACAAATATGACTATATGAATAAGACGAAACATAGACTTCAACAAAATACAAGTTTACCTACTCATGCAAGCAAGAGATAAAGAGCTCAGGAAACTGAGTTTGACAAGCTATAAATATAATCACAAGCCATGATCAAATTGCTAAGTAAGATTGCATACCGATTGTTTATTTCCCTTATTCCCGTAGTAGTACAGAGTCCCATGACTGTCTAGAACAAAATACCTCCGTTTCCACTCTCCTCGTAAATTTTCAGAACGCTTAAACAGATAACCTTGTTTAATTATTTGAACCTGGTAAAAAACAAATAGTCAGAAAAAACAACAGATCTCCACAAAACAATTATGAATTAAAATATAATGAACATGTAGCCTAGTTAATTTATAAGAAGAGGATAATAGAGGAATACAGTACTAGATTTTGAACCAAACCATCACAGTTACATCTTGTCAGATCCTTCTTTCAGGAACAGGTGCATTAACAAATCAAGCACCATATTAGAAAGAAAGGTCATCTGCACTTATACACATGTACTATCTATCGGCGATAGGTTCTCTTGAAAGTATTATGTGGGGCAGCAATCCAGTATCCAAGGAATTTCAGAATATATTAGCCTATTAATCATGATTCTTTACTCAACAATGGATAATTAACTACCTGGCCATTGGCAGTCGACTGCATCAAGGCTTCAATCTTTTTATAGGACTGAAGACCAACAACATGTATACCATCACCACTAGTAGATGTGTTTACATTACTAGCCATTCTCAAGTTTGCTATTTCTTCTTGAGTTCTAAACTCCTGAATTCTCTTCGCAAGTTTATCTTGCTCATTCATAGCCATTTCTTTTGATTGTTGTGCATATGTTAAAACCTGCATTAAGACATTACAGTTAGCACATCTCAGTAACTTATGGACAACGGGTTGTCAGAATGTGCATTATCGGTCAAAACCAATATGTCAAAGGAGCGATTACTGAACCTGATGAATGAATGGTTCCATTTGGCTCAGTAGCTCAAATCCCTAGAACAAAGAAGATAAATCAAGAGGGTCTCAACCAATACAACAACGACAATCGCTTAAACTGTGCAGAGTATACATGCCTGCTTAAAATATCTCAAATGGGCATCCATCACCGCACTTATTGATTCCAAGAACTCATACTTCTTCTTTGCTTCAATGTTTGCAAGGGCGTGAACCTGAATTCCTTACGTTGTAGGAGGATCATCGGCATGGTTATATGATAAACATAGCAATGCTAGATCAAGAAAAATGTTGATACATACTAAGTTAAAGCGGCTTCTTTCGAAAGCTGACTTCCCATTGTGTAGATCCTGTAAACATGGGATTAGGGGGGTGGCATGTACAGTGCAATATATCCGATTATGAAAAAAGTTGTCATGTTTTACCTCTTCAAGTCCTGTCACTACTTCTGCTCTAGTCCCTTTCCGCACTGACACAAATTTTTCACGGGCCTGAAAAGGCAAGATATAAATAGAATATTAGCAGTGCATAAATTGTATAAATATAAATATTAAAGCAACATGGTATTTAGAAATGGGTCGAATTGTTGCTTTAACTATGGTGCACCAGATGCCAACATGAAGAATAAAAAAGAAAAGTAGGCTATGACATAGCTGGAAGTCAAGACATTACCTGATCATAGCCCACTGTAGCCTTATCCAAACGCTGTCGACAATCCTATATATACGCTCAGAAAATTAACACATAATATTAGCTCAACCAATGTGTTAGAAATTATCTGTGTCAAAATCAGACAGTTGGTTAAGAAATTCAGGACAGTAAGACAAGTGTAGTTAAGAAACATCAATTGTAAGCGTTGAAATTAATTTAAAACACTTTCAAATTTATTGAGTTATTTAAGTTTGGGCCCAGCAAGCATGCAATTACTAAGGCATGAAAAGGAGCAACATATGAGCTAGGACCCTACTACCTACACAGGCACAGTAGCTACTAGCTAGCAAGCACGCATGTGTGCGTACGAGTGGGTGTGTGTGTGAAGAATAATATAATATGTTTTGGTTGCAAGGAGGGGCTGGGGTTCACCTTTGCATCATGCAGATCCTCATTAATGAATTGGGTTAAACGTTCACTAAGCATATGCTCGACCTGTTTGAGGGAATAGATGATAAGAATGTTGCATATAGTCACTAGTAAACTCGTAATGTTATTTCACTAGTAAAAAGAACAGAACACATACACCATGAACAAATGAAAATTGACAGCTTTCCACAAATCCGTACATGAAGGTTTTGTGAGCCTGAATGTAAACTTCGTTACGGAACACATAAGTATCCTCTTTTCAACACATATATGCAGGTGCAGTCAATGCTAAGTACAGAAAAACACTTTCCATCAACCTTTTCAACTGTCTAAAGTCCCTAGTGGCCTAGTTACAGATAACATTGCACTTGTGCTGATGTATATTTGTCATTCCAAAAAGATTCCATGAAGCTTACACACTAGTTAAGGGTCTATAGTTGATAAATGCTGATGTGTTTGGGTGATTCTGTGGCCAAGCTTCACCATTTAGCTGTTGGGTGCAGCAAGTCTGAATTTCAATTGCAACCATAAAACCAGGGGTGTTCAACCGTAAGATCAAGGACGAGGGGAGGGTTCTTGACGAGATTATGGCTGAGGCCGAAAGGTGGAAGTTAGTGGGTTTTCTGTGAGATTGTTGTTTTCTGTTTTTTGCTGGTTGTCCAGCTTGTGTATGTGTTGTTGTTGTAGCTTGTAACCATCTTCCTATCTATGAAAAAAAGGCATGCATTCCTCGCGCGTTCCTGAAAAAAAAAACCAGTGGTGTTCTACAATTGACTCATTGGTCAAAAAAATCATAACCAATATGATAAAACGTAAATTGGACCACCTCTACTTTCAATCTGCTCCACCAACTGAAACTTACAAACTAACCCCATAGATGGTACATACACAGTATGCTAAACATTGCACTACAGGTGGCAAATTGCCATAATTTCAAACTGCCGGTTTAAAACTGAAAAATGAAGGAAAGCACAGGTACTGCTGATGCAAATGCTACAAGCTGGAATTGTACAGCTAGCTGATGGTATCACTAAAAGGGATAAGTTTGTGCAAGTTCAGAACTTAGCAACAGCAATATTAATTTTCAGTAACTTATTTTCCAATGGGTGAAGTGAACTACCATTGGAACGAAACAGTAGAGATCTATGCTACATGATAGGTACTACCTGAGAACGAAGGAGCTCCTTGTATGTTCCAAGCTCCCGAAAAGCAGTAGTGAACTTGGACATTACAGGTCCTGCAACATAATACGGAATTTGGAACTTAATATTTCACTCAAATCTGAATGGTCACATCGAATCACATTTTATTGAAGAAACTTGTGGGATCTAGCTCTGGTGAAATGGTACCATATCAATCATACCCACTGCTGCAACAACTGTGGTTCAAGTAAGCTTGAGTATATGCAATACCAGCCAATAATAAACAGAAGGGTACAAGATACACAATTGAGAAGAATAAACTCAATGGCTTTAGTACATACAGATGAGAAAACAGGGAAAAGTAAGCAAGAGAAACATCAGAGATTTGTGAAATTACCTCCAATGGCAACACTAACAGGGTCATCTCGACCAGCACCAAATGCTTCTAGGGCGTCGGCAAATAATAGATCTCCTGCATATCCTTCATCAAGTGATCCCCTGAAACTAAAGCCATTAGCAAAACTATGATAAAGTAGAACCTCGACCATAAGGTTTCTTATTGTTCTTTAAATCCTAGAAATAGTCATACTACAGTAATACCAGTGAGACTGTGGGTGTGCTTGGTTTTTGCCCAAGGTTGCCCTACCAAAATTTGGCTAGGTTTTCCTTGCCCACAAGTTGGCCAACATTGGCTAAAAAATGAACTAGAGTTGGTAGTGGAGCATTCGCATGCTAAAATGTTGGCAACTATCCACACAACAACCAACTTTTAGTCATGACCAAAAAATTGGGAGGGTATACTTTGGTCAGAATCCAAACACACCCTATATGCACTGAGGGTTCGTACGTTACGGAGACATGGATGGGAAGATTATATGGTTAGGAAAGAGATAAGTTCAATTAGAGATTTACAGATACATATAAGCTTTCTTAAGAAACAGAGTTTGAGTCTTGTGGATCAAGCCGGTCATCTTATATAAGGACTAGCGTGAAACCTTTTGGGGCTATTAATGAAATAGTGAAAATACTATAAAGTCTCATATCTTTAAATTTCTAACAAAGCTACTCTCTATCCTTAAATTCGCAACTCGATGTCCCTCGTTCCTAAATCCTTATTATATAATCTCCACCGTAAGAAATACTATAAAGTCTGATATCTTTACTTTCTTATTTCCTGATCTAATCTTCGTCTTGCTTCACTGCTTCTGTATGCTGGCCATTGGGCCCTGACCTACGTCCATAACTATGCAATGATGTGGACCTTCGTTAAGATTTGGTTTGCTATCGTGCAGAGTATGATCAGGCAGAAGGCTTCAACATTGAAGGAGGGACTTAAGGAGAGAATTCGTTATTGCGGTCACTTTTACAAGCAGTAGTGGTTGCTATAGTTTCTGTATTCTACAACACCAATCAGTACCTTTGTGCAACATTTGAGGCCAGACAAACCTGATATTTACTTGATTTCAAATAAATCTAGGTAATGAAAAGAATTTAATGAATTTCTTGAAATAAAAAATAATTTGTACAAAGGGGAATACGGGCGACCAATACAGTACTAAGTATCTACGGCATCCGAAAAGATGTGTGTGCTGCCAAGTTGCTTTACATCTACACATAAAATATTTACAGCTATCGAACAAGAGTAAGGAGAGAAATGTACATGAATCTTTTACATCCTTTATGAAGATTTGAGCACCGTTGTTTCAGTTCATCTGTAAGTTGTTCTAAAGAATTGACCTGTGGATCAACAGAAATAAGTCAGAAATAAGGAAATGACTGTTTGGCAAAAACGAGAGTCCCACCACGTCAACATGCGGTATTGAATGACCCAAACTTCAATGTGGCGGTGGTAATATATTATTAGTGAAACTATGGTATCAAAATGAAGCTCGGGCCATAGTTGGAAACTAATACTGTCTACACATATTCAAAACCACACAGAGCACCAAGCGATTTGTTTGAGGTTCTAACAGACTAAATTATATTTCTAGGACGACAGCACTTTGTATTCTTGGAAAACTAACGTGGTTTACACATTTATTGTACCCACTGAGAGTAAATAATACTCCCTCCGTCCAAAAATAAGTGTCTCAAGTTTGCTCAAAAGTGGAGGTATCTAGACATGTTACACTTATTTTTGGACGGAGGGAGTACTATAACAGGTGAAAATACGTCATTGTAATTAAATAGGTGGCTCTACAACAGTTAGAACCCATCATTGCAAATCAACGGAGAGGCATTCTAAAACTAGCAAAATATCCAAGACAAAAAAAAAGGGTGATATCAAACTTTAAAAAAAGTCTCAGCCCTCCAACTAAACACTAATGTCCAAACATCAGACAGCCAAAAGGTGACAAAAATGCAAAGTCCCGCCCGGTAAGCAGAGATTAGAATGCGATCCACTGGTGCGGCTGAATCAGCGCCAACCTAGTCATTTCACTCAATCCAACACGGAATCTCCTGAAAACCAAACTACAGCCTCTCTAAGTGCACTCGCATTCCGAATCCAAACCGATCGAAACCCCCGCAAGCACGCGATCAAGTCAAGATCTTGCGCGAAGAAATATACAGTGCAGCTCATCACAATCACCAAATACAGCTCAAAACCATCCACGCGCCTGATGTGAATCTACGACATAAAACGCAGAACCAACCGGGATCTCGCCAGGCCAAGCGAAACCCGAAATGATACCCCGGAGTAGTGAGAGGACCCCGATCGAGGGCTTCTCGCGGGCAGGGGGGATGAAGGGACCAGGCACCTGCTTGCGGAACATGGGGGAGTCCTCGAGCTTGGTGAAGGCGGCCATGTCGGTCGTCGAGTGGAGGTGGATGTGGCGATGGAGGCTGCTCTGTGGGAGGAAGGAAGCTTCTGGAGATCTGGGCAGGGCGTGGGCGGGAGGTGGAAGAGGAGTGCGGTCGGGCAGTTGCTGTCTCTCTGTCTGTCGCTGCTCTGCTCTCGGTCGGTGTACCTAGGTACCGTTTCCGGGTCGCACGGGTTCGGCTGGGCTTTGAGCTGAGCCTAATAACCCAAAAGTGGTTCAGCCGGTTGCTGGGCTTTAGGATTGAGTGTAGTGTGGGCTGCAGGGCTGGGTTTGTTGCATGGTCAGGCTGACCAGCCCATTCCCCACACAGAACAAGTACACCGCTCTCAAATACTGTTTGGTTGGGCTTGCTAGGGTTGTTTGTGTGGGCTGACTGTAACGTTGTGCAGAGAAATCTGTTGTGCGGGTCTAATCTCTCTTTTTGTGCGCGGAAGAAGATAAGAAAAGGCGAAGCCTTCTCTTGGTTTCCCAACCTGTTGCTTCTAAAGGCTGCCCTCTCTCGGCTGGATTTTGGTCCAGCCTACTGCGAGGATCCTGTATCCCGTACATCGTCTTTCTCCCTCCTGGGCTCCCGTGGTTCATATGTCGCCGCGTTTCCCGGGAGCGTGACTTGTTTCAAGAATTGGATGCCCTTGTCAATTCGGACTAGTGCAATTTAGAGAGCTTGTGGGAAAGCATCACATTAAGAGCGGCTTTGTCAATTCGGACTAGTGCAATTTCAGCATGGAGCATGTCGGTGTTTCATAACCAGATAGTAAATTTGATATAGCTAAAATTTATGACCGCGAAAAAAAGAACTAACAGCCTCAACAACACAAGGATGTGTAGGTAATCTCTGAACACCGTGGACTCTACATGTCCAGCCTACGTACTTGCTGCTATATCTCGTAGTAGTTCGGGAACTCTGAACAACATATGTATTATCTTATATAATAAAGCAATATATGGGGTTTATAATAGAGACACCATGATTTAGACACATCATATAAGTTATTTTGATAGTTAGATCTAAAAGAAATTGTTAAGATTTTAAATAACAACCATGAGATATGTAACAAACATGACACGTATTCCAGTTAGTTCAACACGTTGGGTCCTACCCATAGCATGTGTAACCCGTCATGACTCATGTATTCACATGGCGCAGGTTCAGCTTACTTTTATGAGTTTTTTTTAGAAAAGGGGAGAAGCACCAGCCTCTGCATCACAAGGATGCACACAACCGCTTTATTATATTGTTTTTTGAAGTATCAACTTCCAAAGATTACAACTCAAGCATCACAGAGCGTGGCGATAAACACTAGCCAGCGAAAAATAAAAAATAATGAAACACTTATGCATCATTTAGTCTATTAAAAATCTGTCAGCCAGCTAGATTGTAGAACGCCCGAGCGACCGCCTCAAGCCGGCCACACCCAGTAGCCACTTCCAACCTCTGCTCCAAGGGGAGGAGAAAAGACCAAGCGCCAAGTAGGGACGTAGGCTTGTAGATGACCTGCAAATAATTCATACATTTCGTTTTGTTAAAAACCAAATCATTTCTGCACGTCCATAGGGATATGTATTTGAAATATACCATGAGAACTTAAACTGGACATTATGTCATTGAGATCGAAACTTATGTCAGATGCGGTTAGGTCTAAAATTAATGGTTAGAATTAAATCATAACCATGAGATTTATGTAAAACATATGACACACTGATTCCAATTAGTTCAGCACGTTGAGTACTACCCATAACATGCATACGCTTGGGTCCAACACGTCACGACTCATGCATTCACATGGCGAGGTTCCAGCTTACTTTTACGAGATATGTATTCGAAATCAACTGTGAGAACTTAAAACTGGACACACGAGATATGTCATTGAGATCAGAATTACGTCGGAGGCAGATAGATCTAAAATTTATGGTTATGATTAAATCATAACCATGAGATTTATGAAAACATATGACACACTGATTCCAATTAGTTTAACACTTGGGTCCTACCCATAAGACACGGAACATGCATACGCTTGGGTTCAACACGTCATGACTCATGTATTCACATAGCGTAGATCTAGTTTATTTTTACAAAATATGTGTTCGAAATTAACCATGAAAAATTAAACTGGACACATCAGATATGTCCTTGAGACCGGAACTTACGCTGGATGCACATACTAATCTAGCTGATCAACTATGGGCTTATCGATCTGGTTCTGCTGGTAACCGATAAACCTGACTGGGTTACCAAACTAGTTCCCCTTTTCTAAATATAATATGTTTTAACTATTTCACATATTTATTAGATATAACTCCAATGTTTCAATTTGTACAATATGTGGGTTATAAACTTATTTTAGCATGCTATATGTTTTGTACATACAATTATATAACAGCTTTCAACTTCATGTTACTATTTATCATCACTTCTCACCTCTAATTTGTCTATAATCATCTACTACATTTCATTCTTATAGTTTCATTACATTGGTTTCTAATAATGTCCTTGGATAATTGTATCCATATAGTAACCGAGGATGCTAGGCCGCACGGCACTATCTTCCAATGGTGTTTACTCCAAATAAAACTTCCATGTTAGCATAAAAATAGAAAACCAAATTTTACCTTTTTTGGGGCCAGGTTGCTTTTCATAACCTTAAGGTTGTCATGAACACTATCGTTATTTAGTACTTTGATTTGAGCTCACCTCTTAGGAGTTAGGATAGTTGGGTCAAGAAATAAGAGAGATCAAGTGCAAGATGTGCGTACTGGTGAATTTGAAGATAGGTAAGTAGAGAGAACAGTGGTGCTACCGTAGAAGTATCAGTACCCACACATTACATTTATGTGATAACAAGTTGTACACAAGGATTCAACTTTGGTATGGAGAATGTATATCTATTGATTTTATGGTGAAAATCATTTTAAAAAGGATTTCGGAAAATGTTTGATCCTAGATTTTTTTTTCATTGAGAATGTTCCCAACATCGGGATAAGTCTAAGAATGATTCTCTACTAATCACATATAAACCCAAATTATTTTTTTCTTTGCATGTAACTTTTTAAAATAACATCACTTTTTTATCGGATATAAATTTGAATATTTAAGATTTTAGTAGATGTATCATTGCCATCAATTTTTTATTTGGCATAATGATGATATTTACCAAGAAGTGTTGATAACAAGCTGGGCAGACTTTTATGGTGCCATGTAAATAGTAGAGATTAACTATGTGAGGACTTCTTTTAATACGACACCATATATTTGGCCCCATATTAAGTTGGTTCAAACTATTTTCCCCACATATTATTTTTCTTACCATCACATTTTTTTATGTCCATAGAGCCGGGTATTTAAGAATTCCATACTTTTAGTATGTCTGAAATCGTAAATTAATTTCATAAACCGTTTCAATACGCTAAATATACACACGGCGCACACAACGAACTCAACTGGCCGTTTTAACAGCAAAAAAACTAACCCAACTAGAGATCCTAGTCAACCGTGAATGAGTGTTCGTTGCGTGCCTTGCATGCATTGCATGGATAGACTTGACCTGACCTGATCCACCACAAGAGGAGTCCCAACTCCCAACTTCCACTACATCAATGATCGCTCGTCCTCGTCCGTCACCATCAGATCAGAGCACCTGCTGTTCTCCACTCTCCACTCCACTCCACTCCACTGCGCTCAGCTCACCACTCACCTCGGCCCTCGGGGTAGTTATGATGGACCAAATGGGAGCTCCAGCTTCTCCATCGCCACGGCGTCGCCATCTCCTCCCCCTCGCGTTCGTCCTCTTC
Source organism: Poa pratensis (assembly GCA_947311845.1). Taxonomy (NCBI): domain Eukaryota; kingdom Viridiplantae; phylum Streptophyta; class Magnoliopsida; order Poales; family Poaceae; genus Poa; species Poa pratensis. Next base: position 57,402,755 of record CAMZMU010000033.1, on the reverse strand, counting down.
CTCTGCCTCTGGTCAGTGCCGCTCTCTTCTCACTCCTTAGCCTCGATGCATTAGACCGGTGCATCAGTTCACCGCATCGGAGTGGTACTCGCGCACTAGCGTCTTGTGAGATGAAATTGCTTCTTTTCTGTTTGGGTTCCAGTACGCACGTTTTGGTTAACATTGGTTGATTCGAGATTTCCAATTGAGCATCTGATTGTCTAGTTCTAAGATTATACTGTGCTCTCAAATCTCTCAATTCCGTGCAAGCATATGATTAATTTAGCACAACAATTCTGGATCAGTACCCTCCTAGAGAAAATAAGATGGGGAAATGGGATTGTACTACTCTTAGCCTTTTACACACTTCCATTTCCGTAAGTGGCAAGAAAAAAGAAAAACAGATCCTGAATGATCATAAGTTATCTGCACACCTACAAACTGGCAGCAGAAACACCACTTTGTTTATCAGAAGTTCTTGAAGTTTCCTTTCGAGAGATTATGATAGGGCTTGAAAGTCTTCCTCCATCTCTAGAGAGTATCGAGACAAGGACGTTGGCTAGATTACTGATATATCAACGTCTGTTCTCCGATATGGTTGGTTGTTTTTGTTGATCATCAATTCATCATTCCACCTTAGTATTGAACTATTGATCACCATTCCTCGCCGTGCGCGACTCCGGTCACCAAGGCCACATCCCTGCGTCGCACGCTTCCTTGGAGGGTCTCTGGCCTGACGGACGGAAAGGCCTCCACAACATGGCCATGGTGGATTTCAACTAGTGAACGGGAGGCAACTGATCAATCAGACTATGTAGACCAACGTACCCCATAAAAGATTCAAGTTTCAGATTTTGAAGTCTATTGTAGTCTGCTGTACCAATGATTAATATGATTTATGCAGCTAGTTATATATTATATATTCAGGCATCTAATTCCTTTGTTTCCAGATTTAATTTTGCATCCCTTCGTGTTGTCACGTACGCTGATTTCAGGGCTAGTTGTTGCGACGCAGAAGATGGCCAACTTACCATGGTTCCACCGAGAGGTTGGAACTCCTATGATTCCTTCTCGTGGACCATCGAAGAGGCCGCCTTCCTCCACAACGCGCAGATCATGGCGGACAAGCTTCTCCCGCATGGATACCAGGTGACGATCGATTCATTTGGGCTATTGTTCAGTTCATAAACACAAACTAAATGAACAACACGTAAAAACTTCATAACCCATGCACACATATTTTCTGGGGAATGCAGTACGTGGTCATAGACTTCCTGTGGTACCGGAAGAACGTCAACGGCTCGGGAAAAGATTCCTATGGTTTCGACAACATCGATCAATGGGGACGTCCGTTTCCTGACCCCAAAAGGTTCCCGTCGTCCAAAGATGGCAAAGGGTTTAAGCAGATCGCAGATAAGGTCCATGCGATGGGCTTGAAATTTGGCATCCATTTGATGAATGGGATCAGCACGCAGGCGGTCAACTCCAGCACGCCCATCCTTGACATCGTCACGGTACTGATATTGTGGCTTTACTTTTTGTTAATCCCAATCTTTTTTTTGTATCAATATTCAAATGCTTGTGGTGTTTTCCTTTACGTAATTACGTTTTAATTTGAATAGGAAGAAAATTTGCTGTGCATTTTTAAAAATTTGCGGTCTCTTTCCAGGGAAAAGCCTACGTAGAGGAGGGCCGACAATGGACCGCGCGTGATATAGGACTTACCCACAGAACTTGTGCGTGGATGTCAAATGGATTCATGAGTGTAAACACAGATGTGGGAGCTGGAAAAGCATTCCTAAGGTCACTGTACCGACAATATGCTGATTGGGGTGTCGATTTTGGTAAGTCGACTGTGAAATGAAACTCAATGTTTATTGTTATATCATTCCTGAATTCCAGAAGCAGATTATTGCCCTTTATGCTATAGCTGAAATCTCAGCAAAGAATACACCCCAACCTCTTTTGTTTTCAGTGAAAGTAGATTGCATCTTCGGCACAGATTATAGCCCGAAAGAGATTGTGGCTGTTTCAGAGGTATGTAACCATATATTCTAGAATCAGAGGCAAAATTGGTGATCCGTCTTAATCGTGAAATATAATACATAAATTGCAGATCCTAAAAGAGCTTGAGCGACCAGTTGTCTTGTCCATCTCACCAGGAACCAAAGTCACTCCAGCATTAGCTGAGAACATCACTCAGCATGTTGACATGTATAGGATAACAGGGGATGATTGGGACAACTGGAGAGATGTTCGTCCTCATTTCGATGTCGCAAGGTAAAAGTACTATATATCTGACCCTTCATTTCCTAGTAAAGAACAGCTTACATGTATCTGCACATAATACATAGGTCGTTTGCTGCTGATAACAAGATTGGCGCCGCTGGATTGCGAGGAAGATCTTGGCCAGACTTAGACATGCTTCCATTTGGCAGGCTTACTGATGCAGGTGGTGATTCACACCATGACCTATATGATAAATTTGGTTAAATGAACACCTCAATTCCATTTCATGAAATTCCTTTGGGTTCCCGAACCCGCCTATTTTCCTAGTCTTCGGCAACATAAAATTCAGACCATAACAAGTAATCACTGGAATGATTTTTATCTTTCTTGCATACAGGTGTTAATCAGGGGCCTCATAGAAGCACCAACCTCACATTTGACGAACAAAGAACACAGGTTTATACTTCATGATATTTTTATGGTACAACTGGAAGTCTGAAATCCTTAATTTGACCATGTCTTTTGCAACTGTCACTTGCAGATGGTACTTTGGTCAATGGCTAAGTCTCCTCTCATGTATGGAGGGGACTTAAGGCATCTTGATGATGACACATTAAATCTAATTACCCATCCTACTCTACTGAAGATAAATCAACATAGCAAAAACAACATGGAGGTAAATTAAAGATTAATTAGTGATTCTTGCTGCAACATATGATGACCAACAAGCTAACATATGGATATTTTTCAGTTTGGTTATATTCACAGTGAAAGGACTTCAAAACCCAGCGAACAACTCGGTGATTCGAACTCTAGCTATCTTGCGAACCTGGCAAACAATGATAGAATGGTTCTTGGTCTCAGTTCCTGCAGCGATGAGAGCGCCGGTGGATGGCGCAGTTTCTCAAAAGGTCATATATGCAGAAGCTATGGAATCCAAAACAGCAATGGCATATTTTGCATATCCAAAGCAAAACTTCTCCCAACATCGTAAGTACCTTGCAATGAAAAATTCATGACAGAAAGTAGCACCCACATATTTACTTGTATGTTCCACACATCTTACATTATTCAGGGGCGGAGTTACCCTGAGCAATGAGGAAGACCAAGCAAAGTTTCATCTAGTAGGTATTGACACTGACGACGGTTGCTTGGATGCATCTGCCAGTCCATGGCAAATAGGCTTAGTGAATCAGACTCCAATGTTCTCAAGCTGTGAAAGACATACAAAACAAGTAAGTTAAGCGCACGCAATGGTATCGAATAAGACAAATGGATCCATAGAGTGAGGCTGAATTGCAAAGTGTTTGGTGGATAATTTTTTGTCATGATTTTTGTAACTATTTTAGTCATAAAGTTGCTTTGACCGTTTGGCTATATGTTGTCGTGATAACCGAATGATGGGGAGTTGTTGATTAAAGTTTGAAAGTGAATTATGCTATGGTTCATCATATTTTGCCAACAAAAACTACAGGTCTGGGAGTTAACAGAGAATGGACACCTTGTAAGCAGCTACTCAGGATTATGTGCTACAATGCAGTCCAGCAAGGACGCAGGTATATAAGATACTTACCTACTAATGTCTTGCAAACTAATCACATTATTTTACCTAAGTACCACTCTTATTTTATGCAACAGAAGGTAAAACAGCTGGAGCACGAGCATGGATCGCAACCGGAAACAAAGGTATTTTTAGATAAGCACACTTCTTTGCCAATTCAAGCATGAAGAATAAGCATCTCTTTTCTTTGCGTTAATTCTTCATCTTCCACGGAGCAGGAGAGATCTACGTCGCCTTCTTCAACCTCGATACTACAAGCAGGAAGATTTCTGCAAGAGTGCCAGATCTAGAGAAGGGTGTGGGGAGAAAGTTGTCAAGGAAACATTTGTGCAGTTGCACTGAAGTCTGGACCGGCAAGAGCCAGAGTCTAATGAAGGGGGATATCTCGACGGTGGTGAGCTCACATGGCTCCATGTTGTTTGAAATCCATTGTTGAGGACTACCCAATGGTCGTGTCAGTTTATCATGGAAGCACTTTTCAAAAAAAAAATATCATGCAAGCATACAGCGATTGAGTGTAAATTATCTAGTTATTTTCAATCCTCTGTAGAACATACTTTTAATAAAGTGACCATTTTATAGCAATCGTCTATGTGCGGTGATGTGGTGAAAAATTAAACTAAGGCATACACGCGTGTAATGAGTGTATTGAACCTCTAACAAAAGCACCGAAACATACAAATTCCAGAACATGGTCCAGCACATTTGACAAATCCATCCATGAATCCAACAACAAACACCACAAATTGTCAAACGATCGTTGGAGGCAAACCCGTAAAATATGCATCTCCAATTTCAGATCAAAACAAGACAGACATATCTGCAAAAACTGTGAGAACATTTTTATTTAGTTATGTAGTTCTAAGGGTGTTACCCATGGGAGTATAGCATCCAACAAAGGAAAAAAAGGCTAAAGATCACAATAACTTATGCATGGACACAGTATAAGATCCAAGAAAATTATTTAGGGTGCTAAACCGTAGGGTGCAATCAAGCTAGAAAAATAAGAAACCATGGGGTTTCCAATGCTCAAGACACCAGGATCTCATATACTCAAGATATTATGTAAAGCAGAAAAGTTGAGAGCGGACAAATAGCTCCCGAGCTACGTGGAACTCGTTTTTTAAATGAAAATGATATTTTAAAGTTTCCAAAAATCGAGAAAAAAATCTTAGATGTAGATAGTGTCGAGATCTACAAGCGTGCAAAATCATAACTTACAATTTGTTTTTTGAGCTGGACAAAAAAGATAAATCTGGAAAATTTTGAAACTGTGTACTCTTCACCAACTAGATCCACTCAGTAGTCTTTTTTGTGCAGCCAGAAATACAACGAATTTTGAGTTAAAATTTTGCACCCTTGTAGATCTTGACACTATCTATATCTAGAAATTTTTTCTCGATTTTTAGAACTCAAAAGTGTTGATTTCGATTTTTTTCAAGAAGCGGGCTTTGTGTAGCTCTGGAGCCGTTTTCAGTTTTCGATTTTGGAAATTCAAAAGTATCAATTTTGATTTTTGGAAAATCAGTAGTGTCGATTTCAATTTTTGGAAACTCAAAAGTGCACCGGTACGGGCTCCTCGCCCTTACCAAGGGGTGGCGCATGTTGGCCGGTGGCCTCCCCAATCCCCGAGACTGCGGAGCAGACTCGCCACTCCATCACCGGCCGCCGCAGCTGGATGACGTGGGAGGAGCGGCGCCTCACCGAGAACGATGACGCCCAACACTACTGAGGTCGTTGGCCTGATTGCTTCGAGCGTGAGCGGAAGGCGGTCATCGCCACCGTCGATGGCCCCATGGCTTTCGGATGCGCCACAACTCGGCCAGGCGGCAACGGTGATGGGAGGCAACCGACCACATGGTTGCCACCGCGAGCGAAGCCGCCTGTCGCCCGCCGTACGGGCAGCGCGGTTCATTTCTGCCTGCTGCCACCGGTGCGGCGCCCTACCCCCCAAGCACGGCGGTGAAGTAGGAGCGGCGGTTTCCACTAGGAGAAGGTGGAAGTCGCGGCGCCAACATCCGCCACACGCCACGACGTGGAGGTGGAAGTCGCGGCGTCGTCATCAGCGACGCGCCACGATATCGCTTGAGCCGCTACCTGTGGAGGGGATACCGGCGGGCTACCACGTGTCGTCCCCGCTGCAGAACGAGCACGATGGCGACAACCTTGGCTTCGTGGCGGCGATCGCCAACTCGGTGGTCACCATCTAGTGGGACTCACCCAGACTCATGGCGACCCTCACCAACTCCGTGCAGATGGCGGCCTCCTCCTACTCCTGCAACGCCTCCACTAGTCGTGCTCCTCGAGACGGCGTGTCCACCAGTCGTGCCGCCTCCTCCTCCACCGTCGTGCTCCTCGACAACGACGGCGACGATGATGAAGACAAGTCAGACGAGTTCGATGACGAGGAATAGCGCTAGGGTTAGGCCTAGGAGGGAGCCGGTCAAGTCAAATTTCATTCAAACTTTTGTAATATATAATCAAAATGTGAATGAGATTTTAAACTTTTTGTTTGTTTGAATTCGAGTTTTTTTTTTGTTTTGGGGCGCCGCTGGGGCCAACACCTCATTGTAGCGGACACGTGTGCAGCACCCCCAAAGATGACACAATTGGGAGTGTTGGACACGAATTTGACGGCTCCCGGAGATACTCTTACGGTCGTTAGAGCATCTCCACCAGCGCGCCCAATAGCACTCCCAATAGGCCTATTAGGCGTGTCGGCACCAATTCGGCCCCCAGCGGCGCACCCAATAGTCCAAATGTTGCCGGTACGCCCTAATAAAGTGTCCAACAACCCCGCTTCGCCCCCTGGTTCTAGGGACGCAAGCGGGCGTGCCGGCAACCGCAACAACGCGCGCCACGTCGGAACCCGACTTGTGGGACCGACACGCCAGTGACACGGACCATTTCTTTTCTTCCCCAATGTCCTTTGCAGCCTGAACTCCTCCGCTCCTGCATACTGAATCGCCGGCGCCGCCACCCCCTTGTCGACGCTGCCTCCAGGCAGTGCGTACTACCTCCCCCGTCGTACTGTCTGTAGTATCTTCTCGTTCGGGCCGCAGTTGAAGTCCGACACTACATCGCCGCTGCCTCCCAGGACCACCCCGCCCGCAAGGTGTTCATCGCGTTGTGTAGCTCATTTCTTTTGCTAAATTCGTTGCTACGTTTTTTTCTTAACCTAGCTAATTGAATATAGATGGATAGCGACGACGAGCTCGAGATGGCCGACGCATTGCTCACCGCCCATGCCGCAACCATTGTGCTTGATGAGTACTTGGCGGTCCTCACTTGCATGCTTGGTTTTCTAGGGCAGATCAATACCACTCCTCAGATTGGAGGTTCGAGGCCGGGGAGGAGGAAGAACAAAGATCGCAAACGGATGGAAGGTCATATGACGCTGTGGCAAGACTACTTCGCCGACGATCCCACACACGGGGAGAAGGAATTTCGGCGGCGGTTTAGGATGAACAAAGACCTCTTCATTGATATTGTGACGAGCGTGCGGGAGTATGATAACTACTACAAGCTCAAGAGAGACTGCACCGGACTGGTTGGTTTCTCTTCAATTCAGAAGTGCACAGCTGCCTTGAGAGTTCTTACATATGGAGCTCCCGCAGATACAGTAGACGACTCTGCATGCCTGAGTCCACATGTAACAAAACCATGTATCGGTTTTCTAGGGTGGTGGTTGCAGTGTTTGGGTCAAAGTATTTGAGACAACCAAATGAAGCTGACACTGCTAGGCTCATGGCACAAAACACAGCTAGAGGATTTCCTGAGATACTTGAAGCATCGATTGCATGCACTAGGCATGAAAGAATTGTCCATTCGCCTGGCTAGGAATTTATAAGGGTCATGTTGGAGAGTGCAGTGTCGTACTAGAAGTTGTTGCTGATAAGGATTTGTGGATCTGGCATGTTTTCTTTGGTATGGCTGGAACTCACAATAACATCAACGTGATGCAATGCTCAACGGTTTTTAACCGACTTTCAGAAGGCGAAGCACCACCATGCAACTATGAGATGAATGGCCATGGGTATGACAAGGGGTACTTTCTACCAGATGGCATCTATCCAAGATGGTCTACAGTTGTCAAGACCATCTCCAACCCTCTAGGTAATAGCCAATCTCATTTTGCAGCAGAACGGGAGGTTGCCGGGAAGGATGCCGAGCGGGTTTTTGGTATGCTCCAATCTCGTTTTGCTATTGTTAGGTATCCTGCTCTAACTTAGTCCAAAGAGCAGATGTGGGAGGTGGTGATGACTTATATGATCTTGCACAACATGATCATCGAGAGTGAACGTGTTGATACTCCACAAGATGACCATCCATACTATTATCAGGGTCCTCTTGCCCAGGTTGATCATGATTTGCCTCCGTGTTTGACTACAGATTTTTTCACTTTCCTCACAATGAACGCTGAAATCCGAGATGAAGGAGCACACGAGGAATTGTAAAATGATTTAGTTGCGCATATGTGAGCACTCAAAGAACAACATACTGACCATCCTAATGATTTGGAATAATTGTATGAATTATTTTAATTATATTCATGAACAATTTATGTGTTCAAGTTTGTAATACGATTTTATTAAATTTAACTGGAAGTGTCTATTGGTGATCGGTGGGACGCGACGCTCCCAATAGGCAGCAACGCTTGTCGGCGCGCCCAATAGCACCTGCGGCAACTTTATCGGACGCTGTATTGGTCGCCCGTGAAAAATGCTCTTACCGACTACATATATATAGTACATATTTTTCTCCGGGCTGACGTAGACCGAGCACGCCTTGCTCACCATTGGGGGGGCGGCCCTTTAGGGTGTCGTTGTGGCACTACCAAAATTGTGGTCAGACATATGTCCGGCACCCCAATTAGACCTCAACTGGGCTCCAATATTGGTGGCCCCGGTGAAGATGCTCTGACTCCGAGCACGCCTAGCAGCAGCAGCAGCAGCAGCAGGCTCAATGCCTCGGGCATGAGACGATGCACTGACGCCAGCCACGCTGACGCTTACCAGTCTGCCGTATAGATAGCTTGCGTGTTGCTGCCGCTGGAGATCCAGCCATGGGATACACCTTTACTGACCGCCTGTCCGTGGACCGTGATCAGTCGTCGACATCGTCTCCCCTGTCGCTGTAGTTCTCGCCGCACAGTGCTGCACTCTGCCACTACATTTGCACGTCCGCATCCAGCCATAAGATTTGCTCATCCTGGAAAGCTACGGATCGGGTTTGACTCTAGTCCTTTAATCGAGTAGATCCTGCTCATGCATATGATGGTGATCAGCCACTGATGGCGGTGTGTCCTTCGTGACTTCATCTCATGCTCACGGTTGCTACTGTATTAACAACCTCCCAATAAAAACCGTGTAAACAATTATTTGCATGCATATATACTAGCACTAGTTGGTAGTCTCACGGTCTTCCAGGCTTCCAGCGCCACGAGAGCTAGCCAGGTCCAGGACAAATATACACCCCGCCAAAAACAGGAAAAAAAACCCGCAAAAAAATTATATGAATTTACAGATCGATCGAGCTTGGATCGCAAGCTGATTCATATCATCGACGAGATCACTCTTAGGAAGTTTATTTTGAGATCCAAAAGTTGATCAAACGCTGATAAAATCAATTTTAATTTCAGTCTTTTCAAGGTCGTGCCCCATAAAAATAATTGTATCGCCCGTTCATGGGGAGATTAATCCTACAAATTATCCCACCTACACACATGTAGGACTCCAATTTTCCATTGCACAACGCGTGCCTATGATGGTGGTCAGTCACTGATGGCGGCGTGTCCTTGGTGACTTCATATCATGCTCACGGTTGGTATTAACAACCTCTCAAGAAAAACTGTGCAAACAATTATTGGCATGCATAGCATATATACTGGCATGTCTTTATCGCCAGAAGGCGTTTTTGTCAATGCACTAGTTGGCAGCTTCACGGTTTTTCCAGCGCCAGGAGCTAGCCAGGTCCAGGGCAAATATACGCACTGCCAAAAACGGGAGCTAGTAAAACGTTTTATGGCACATGCAAAGTATGAATTTACAGATCAATGGAGCTCGTATCGCAAGCTGATTCATATCAACGACGAGATCATGACGCATCAAAAGGACTCTTTGGTATTAAAGAGGGAAGATCCTCGTCCTTGGCAGTGACAGCCACGAACGAGTTAATACTTGGCGCCGATCCTCTGCCTTTTTCGCAGCAACAGAAGATCTTCACAGCCGTGTACATGCGCATCCTGGCCGGCCTCGGTATCCGCTCCCGGTCCGTAGCACGATCGTGTGGATCACCTCTGATCCTGTGGAGTACCTTCTATTTTCTCCACCGCCATGACCTCACCTTGACGGACCCCTGTGTGGCTGCATATAAACGCACACCACCCTGGCCCCGGCTGGTTGCGAGGACTGACGAGACTCGAGAGAGATACAGAATCGATCGCCGCGTATCTTCTGTTATTATCTGCTAGCTTTCCGAGATGTCGAGCGTCGCCGGAGGCGTAGTGGGGGCGGCGGCGGCGGTTCCGGCAGGCGGTACGCCGCTGCACGTTCTTGCGGTGGACGATAGCTCCGTCGACCGCGCCGTCATCGCCGGCATCCTTCGCGGCTCCAGGTTCCGCGGTGAGTTGAACTGCTGCAGATCTATATATACGCGTTTGCGTGCGTATATGCGGCTTAGTTTGTTTGATCAGTTCGTTAGCTGTTTTGCCGGCCATGAGAAGTGACCGAGTGCACGCCTTATTGCTTTCTTGTGTGCAGTGACGGCCGTGGATAGCGGGAAGAGGGCGTTGGAGCTGTTAGGATCGGTATATGCCTTCGATTTGTCCCTGCATTCTTCGCTGCAATCTCTTGCATTTTTAGTGGTACTCTACTACAGTACTTTCTGATATTTTCTGATCTACTTTTATGCTTGGGGATCCCATCCAGGAGAACAACGTGAGCATGATAATAACGGATTACTGGATGCCGGAGATGACGGGATACGAGCTCCTAAAGAAGGTCAAGGTGTGTAACTTGTGCACATTTGTCTATTTCATCTCAAGTCCAGCACAGTTGCAATCTTTTCTTGTTGTTGCCCAAAACTGCTTCAGTTTAGATGTCTAGTTTAATTACGAGGCAACAAAAATGGTGCAGGAGTCATCCAAGCTGAAGCGGATCCCCGTGGTGATCATGTCCTCGGAGAACGTGCCGACAAGAATCAGCAGGTCTGCACTTTTACCCCGCCGCGCCCTGCAATCTTCTGATGTTTAAGTGCTCGTGCCGTGAAGTAAACCCGGCCGGATATATACCACCTTGATTTGTCTTGATAATCAGATGCTTGGAGGAAGGCGCAGAGGATTTCCTGGTGAAGCCCGTCCGGCCGTCGGACGTGTCCCGGGTGTTCGACCGCGTGCTCCCATGAGAACCGGCGGCGGCGCATCGGTATATGCGGCGAAACGACTTCATGCGCGCTTGCTTTTCTCTTGGACCATCTTGTTGTCGTGCTTAGTTCAAGTCCCAAAGATCTTATGTGAACGGCGAACAGTATGCGGACTTTGTTTCTGGCTTCAGTTTCTTCAGCTTGCCCAGATGCAGTAGTCCTCTGGCAATTGGTTGGGCGGTAGAATGCTAATTTAGGTTTTTGGTCGGAGGTAATTGTAAGCGGTAATGATGGATTTCGTCCTTTTATCGTGTGTCTCCGCTCTGATGTTACTTAGATTGCTCATATTCGAAAATAATATGAACGGGTAACATGCATATGACACTACACTATTTTATATAAGTGGATAGTAACAAATGTGTGGTGTCTAGTGTAAATCTTTACTTAGGCCCCGTTTGGTTCGAAAGATTTTTACAGGAAAAGCACATGATTCGTATTCCTGTAGGAATTGACACTATGGACGTGTTTGATAGCCCATGGAGAGTCCAACCAGGCTCCGTGGATGCAAAAATGGGCTGTTTGGTTGCCTGGGCCATGCCGCGTTCCTGCATGCGCACGGAACTTAAAGCACGTTGGGTCCGACTGAGGAGGAACGGCCGAATCGGCCGTTTTTCCAGGGTCAGGCCGAGGCGAGCCACGCGTGCCGCGCAGTTGCACGTGTTGGGAAGCGCGGGAGACGCGACGTTTCGGGTTAACTCCCCACTCCCCACTCTCGTCACCGTCCACTCTCTCTCCCTCGTCTCAACTTCTCCGCCTCCTCCCTCACCGCCCTCGGAATGGCGGGACCTCATCCGTCGCCGCGCCGCCACCCCGGCGACGACCCGCACTCCCGGTGGGTGCATAACGTCTTGGTGCAGCAGATGTCGCTGGAGGAGCTCCGCCGCCATTTCCACGCGCCCACCCCCATCTGTCGCCCGCGGCCATCATCGGCCGCGGCAACGGCCACCACATCCATGGCTGGGCCATCCACGGCCTGGCCTGCGGCTCCAGCGATGCGGGCGAGGGCGCCGCCGCTGTTGTCAATCTTGATGCCAGGCGACTCGACCGGACCCCGGTACTGGGTTGCGTGTACGGAAATTTAAAATTTTCGTATTGCTACGCAACACCTCCCAAGATCTACTATGAAGATACATGCGAATACGAAGATCCGAAGATCTAGATGGAATATGTTACCAACACCGAAGTCGCGGAAGAAGTGTTGATGACGTTTGTCGATGTAGCTCGTCGCCGTCTCTCTCAACCAAGCCTGGTAGAGAGATTCCGGCGCCTCCTCCTCCTCGCCTTGTCACCTTGATCCAGCAGAGTGAGGGTCAACCGTCGAGTTCGACAGCTCACCCCTCCGAGAGCTTGCACGCGTACACTGGGAAAGGTTCAGCAGGGTTTCGCCGTCCAAGCTTGAAGCACCGCTGGTGTATATGAAGGTGGAGATCTCAACACATGAGAAGAGAGAGAGAGAGATTAGATCTAGTCTAATCGGATAGGTTGCCTCTAATTAGAGGTTCCTCTAATCCAACTAGAAGAGATCTAAACTTAAGAGCTTGCGTGTTGCAATTGTGTGTCCTCCAAATAGGAGGGGTGGTGTTTATATAGATGGACCAAGGGTGGAGGGACTTGGACAAGGGGAAAGCTTTCTCCTAGTCCTACTTGGATTGGACAAGGGGAAAGCCCCCCTTGCCCAATTCGGTTTGGGAGGAGGAGTTGGAGTTGGACCCCCCCTTCCTCCACCGCCTCCTCCTTGTGGCTGCCGCCGGGTGGGGCCCACCTAGGCCGCACCGACCTAGGCGGGTGGGGCCCACCCCGTCGCACCGACCTGGCGGGTGGGCCCACCTAGGCCGGCCCGCCCCAGGCCACCACCGCCGCCTCCCCCCGCCGTGGGCCAAGGCCCACTAGGGTTCGGCCAGGGGAGCCTCCCCCTTCGGCGCCCTAGCCCACCACCACCAATTGGTGGTGCGGCTACCTTGGTGGGCCCTAGGGCCCATCTTGGTAGCCCCCATGGTGGGCTCCAATTTTATAATAATATTTTCCATAATTATTTGTTAATTAAATAAATCAATATTTAATTAACTCATAATTAAATAATACTTTGTCTAATTAATTCTCATTTGAATATTTCCTTTTACAGAATATTTCACCGAATTAATTACCTATCATATAAAACACCTTTTATATGATCCGGGACACCCAGTGTCCGCTGACAAAATACTCTGGATAAATATCTCCATCAATATATAAACCTCGGAATAAATTCCGACCGTGATAGCAACTTCTATCACAAACAATCTTCCGATAAAAAATATCTATCACGCAGACACTATGTCGGTGATACTCTCTCCATTGTTCCAGACCAACCATAATACACAACTAACCAATCCTAGTTTAAGCGTGGCCACCCTACAGGTTCGATAACGTGTAGCTATAATTGGATAACCAATCACCGGTCATTGTCAGATCCGTGGACGACCTGAATAACTGCTACCGTTATGCGAAGACACTCTGTTGAACCTGCTGGCTATTTAATATATCATTCCCATTACTCGCGATACCAAAACTTCACCCGAGATATAGATGTGGATGTTACCATGAATCAATAAATTGATTCACAACATCTTTGTCTATCTCGTTACCGGCAAGTTCCCTTTTCTCGTTTCCGTATTATGATATCCCACACGGTGTAACTTCACCATGCATTGTCTGCAGAACATATTGGATACCTTTATAATACCGAGAGGGCCCAGGGCGTATCTCTCTAATCACCGAGGAGTAATTTCCCATCTCAGAACATTAGGATATACACACACCTTGAAGCCACCCAGTGACTGCCGTTTTAACACCCAGTTACGGCCGTTGTTGACAGTACCAAAGTAACTCTTCCAGTATGCATAACCCTAATAACCTCATGGTTATAGGACATGTTATATAATAACCTTACTGTGATAAAGCTAAGGACAAAAAGAACTTAACGGAATCTCTTAGCATACCAAAACTTGGGTTTACCCAGCCATATTATTATCCAATAATATGCCACTCATTGATGCTGACATATACAATGTCCATGACTAGGAAAGCAGTGTCATCAAGCAATCAACAAATTAGTCCGTAAAAGAACTAGGGTATATTTTACGTGTTCATATTCTCTACACGTACGAGTGGGCTTTCCCCTGAATCACGTATCCAGAAACCACCGTAGTTATAGCATAGAGAATACAAATCATAATTGATGAATCATATGTATAAATACATTGCCTTTTGGGCATACATCCAACAGTCTCCCACTTGCACAACTGGCAATGTCTAGCTTGCATAAGTTTAAATCTTATTCGATGTTTGGTGTTTCTCATGCTCACTCTTATGTGGTTGACATATTGTCCGTTTAGTCCCTTCTGGGGCTATGTGAACTTTATTCTTTTATGCATAAGAAAAAATATATCTTTCATGCATAACCTCAATTGATCTTGCGATCACTTGTAGCATTTGGTCATACAAGGTGAAACCTTAGTACTTTAACCAAGAACACAATTTCATTGTTTTCACAATTAGTTGTTTCTTTTGTAAAGAACCACACCTAGTTCATGTAATGAACCGATAACCTTTCCTTTGGAAGTTGTTACGCTCCCACTGTCTTTGCTACTTGTTGTAGTTTGCGTAATATAGCCTTATGTTTTATATAAACATCCCCTCGTAATGCGATATTCGGAATTTAGAAAATTCCTCAATCTACCCTTGGTCCTTTCTTTATACTTATCTCATAAGATTTTCCAATGTAACTCTTACATTATGAGTGTTTCTCTCTTTTGAAGTAACTTCTTCAAAATACACCTTATGGAGAATTCTCATCTTAATTGGAGTCAATTGAACTTTTATCAAATTCAACTTGCCAACAATCAAGTTTGATTAATTTCGTTTTGATCTTAAAATTTCACATCTTGAGAAATTCCTTTATGATCAAGATTTCAAATCAATTGATCATGCTCACCACCGTACGAGACAGCCATGGATCTTGCACATGAATTTCTCATCTTTATGAGAAGTTAATTCTCCCTTGTTTCGAATAATATTCAAAACACTTTAGTGAAATTTCCGCAACATTGTATCACACCAATATATGGAAAACTCCGTATATGTGTTGTGATTACTATGTCCCAAATATGTATGTCATTAATTACTTATAATAACATATCATATGTATCAAAACAAAACAATCATAAATTATATCATTCAAAACCGAATAACATAATTAAGCTCCCACTGATTTAAATGAAACTATGACCTCCTTTCTTTGTTTAATATCATTTGCTTGTTTGTCCTAGACAAACATCTCTTATACGATTCCGATTTATATTCAATCAACAAAACCCTCGAGCTGTACAAAGTACACATCCTCGATCATTCTTTCCTTTGAAAGGAATATGTTTTCGTTAATATCTTATATAAACTCAAATCGTAAAACTTTCTTGATCAACAAAACTTTGTGATCTTCTTTCGTCTAACAAAAAGATCCTTATTAAGTTATTCATAACTTAACAACAATGATATTTAACATATATATGATATCTAAATCATAATCTAATGGGATCATATTATAGCACGTTCTTTTCTTTACTTTGTTATAGCATATTAAGTTTCCTAGAAACTTGTATGCCATCTAATCTGGTTAAGTGAATATATCTTGACAAGACGTCTTGCATGTAAAATGCAATGACTCTCGGTATTAGTCTAAAAGACTTGTCAATTGGAATTGCTTCCGCTTGCACAACATCTGATAACTATTTCGAAGATTCAATAATCTCTCCAAGATTTCACTATCCTCCCACTGAATTCTTTAGAAGAATAAAATTCCTCAAGAATCACATTTATCTTAGTGGCAAAACATTGTCACTTATGTGGTGTTTAAAAGAGGATTTCCAATTAAATTATTGGAACAACCTACAAAGCAATTTTATTCATCTTCCTCCTTCAGGATCAAGTTTAGTCTTTCATAAAACTTAGAACCCAAATTCTTTGTGTCTCTTCATGTTTATCTTTCAAAACTATGACACAATCAATAAGACAAATAATATTCCTAAATCCTTACATTATCTTAGAACTGAACTTCTTTTCAGAAATTCTAAGTATCTAAGACTATCACGTCCTTTATGTCTTTCTTTCAAAACGATGACGTGAAACTCAAGGACTATCATTGTGCTAAAACTAGACAAGCATTAAATATACTAAATTGGATTTCTAGGAATATGATTCTGCAAGCATCTTAGTAATTATTCAATCAAACTTGATCAAATACATGAACCGAAATAAATTTCTATTCATCATTACTAAGACAATATTTCTAAAATATAATTGTGTATTCAAGATCAATAAAATATTGACTATCTCAACTCAACCTTTATTGACTTCACTATGTGCCTGAACACTTAATGAATTTATGATTCAAAGAATCATGTAGTTCATCAAGCCTTTCACTTGTTTCACATAACAATATCTCAAATTTCCTTCCATCATGCATATGATGCATTTGAGATGATAGTGCCACTCGAAGGTGGTGTCAACATAATCACAACAATATTTCAGAACACATGATATTTCCATAACTCAAAAGATTTGTAACTTGATCATCCACGAAGGGATTGATCCAAAATATTCTTCGATAAACGGGACATGAAATCCCACAAAATCACAAGAGTATTTCCATCGCCAAGATTGCGACCTTATTACAATAACTTGGGCCGAAACCCACAAATCTTTCAAACTAAAATGAAAAGTAAATTTGAAGATGTCTTCATCTTGTGGATGAAATTCCATGCGCCTAGCTTGACACACATCTTCAACCTCTACTCTTCCGCCACCTTACTTGCCGCATCTCCTATATCAAGTGCATAAATAATTTAGCAATTGATACTCCAGAGTTACTAGTAAGATTGACAAATATCATTGCAAGTATAACTCTTATACCTTTCTTGCCCTTAGAAGATTTTTCTTCTGAAGCAGAAATTTCTTGCAGTTCCTCTTCCAGTGTCCTTCTTCTTACAAAAGAAACACTCGGATTCCTCTTGAGCCGAGTCCACAGCCTTCTGTAATGCCTTAGCATTCTTAGACTTCTTTGTTCTCTTCTTCTTGAACTTAGTGGTTGGGTAACCATCAAAACTTGATTGTTTTCCCTCTTCACACTAGGTTCAGCAGTTTTCAGCATTGCAAGCAGCTCATTCGGTGTCTTCTCCAACCCATTCATGTTGTAATTCATGATAAAACCGCTGTAAGACGGTGGGAGGGATGCCAACACCAAATCTATACTTAGCTCGGCTGGAATAGGAAATCCCAGAGCCTCGAGCCTAGTACCATAACCAAACATCTTAATTACATGCTCGCTCACAGAGCCTCCTTCTACCATGTGACATGATGATTGCGTGGATCACACGTTCGCTGGGAGACCCCAAGAGGAAGGTATGAAGCAGTGTAGCAGCAGTTTCCCTCAGTATGAAACCAAGGTTTAATCGACCAGTAGGAGCAAGAAATCACTTCTGAAAGTTGTTGGTGGCGCCGTTTCTCGATCACCAACGTGGAATCTGCACACAACACAATCAAACTACTTTGCCCCAACGAAACAGTGAGGTTGTCAATCTCACCGGCTTGCTGAAAACAAAGGATTAAACGTATGGTGTGGAAAACAGTAGTAAATTGCAGAGAATGAAAAGGAACAGTGTTTGCAGTTGGTTGTATTATCAGTGTAAAAGAATGGACCGGGGTCCACAGTTCACTAGTGGTGTCTCTCCATAACAGATAACTAACATGCTGGGTGAACAAATTACAGCTGGGCAATTGACAAAATATTGAGCGCATAACAATGCATATATATGACATGATGATTACTATGATATTCATGTGGGCATTACGACAAAATACATAGACCGTTATCCAACAAAGTCTATGACTAATAATCCACCGCTAGGTTGTCATACCGAGTTCCCCGTTGGTATTAAGTTGCAAGCAACGGATAATTGCATTAAGTAATGTGCGTAAAGTAAACAAATGCATTAGACCTAACGGCGTACCCTTAATCTAAGCATCAGTTATTTTATCCGTAGTGGCAACAGCACATCCACAATCTTAGAAGTTATTGTCACTCTCCCATATTACCGGAGGCATGAACTCACTATCTAGCATAAATACTCACTCTTGGAGTTACAAGCATCTACTTGGCCAAAGCATCTACTAGTAACGGAAAGCATGCAAGATCATAAATAACATATAAGATAGATTGATAATCAACTTGACATAGTATTCAATATTCATCGGATCCCAGCAAACACAACATGTAGCATTACAATAAGATGATCTTGATCATGATAGGCAGCTCACAAGATCTAAACATGATAGCATAAAGTGGAGAGACAACCATCTAGCTACTGCCATGGACCCGTAGTCCAAGGATGAACTACTCACGCATCACTCCGAGGCAGGCATGGTGATGTAGAGCCCTCCGATGATGATTCCCCTCTCCGGCAGGGTGCCGGGAAGAGCTTCTGAACCCTCCCGAGCTAGGGTTGACGGCGGCGGCGTCTCTGGAACTTTTCGTGGATAATGGCTCGGGTTTCTAGGGTTTTCGCGTCGGGAGGAATAAATAGGCGAAAGGGCGGCGGCTGCGGAGCCACGAGGGCCCCACACCACCCCACGGCGCGGCAGGGGGGGCCCGCGCGGCCCCATGGTGTGGGCTCCACATGGCTCCCCTCCGTGTCTCCTCTGGACTCCGTCTTCGTGTTGGAAAAATAGGAGGTTCTGTCCAAGTTTCGTCCAATTCCGAGAATATTTCCAGACTAGCTTTTCTGGAATACAAAACAGCAGAAAACAGGAAGTGACACTGTGGCATCTTGTTAATAGGTTAGTCCCAGAAAATGCATAAAAATGCTATGAAGTGTATATAAAACATGTAACAATTGTATAATATCAACATGGAACATCAGAAATTATGGATACGTTTGAGACGTATCAAGCATCCCCAAGCTTAGTTCTACTCGTCTCGAGTAGGTAAAACATAAAAAACAAAATAATTTCTGAGGTGACATGCTACAATCAAATCTTGATCAAATAATACTGTAAAGCACATGTTATGAATGAAGTGATCCAGGTCAAAGGTCTATAGTTTGCTAGCAATAGATAAGAGCAAACAACTGAATCATATAAGCAAAAACTTTTCATGAATAGTACTTTCGAGACAAGCATCAAGGAGTTTTTGCATAAGAGTTAACTCATAAAGCAATAGATTCTAAGCAAAAGGTGTTTTAACCAACACAAAGGAAGATTTAAGTTTCAGCAATTGCTTTCACTTTCAACATATAACTCATGGATATTTGTCAACACAAAGCAATATAATAAGTGCAATATATGAGCTATAAAAATTGTGCACCAAAGTTGACACTAGTGTTTGCTTCCAAGATAGAAAGAAGTAGGTAAACTGACTCAACATAAAAGTAAAAGAAAGGGCCCATCGCAAGGGAAGCAGGGATTAAATCATGTGCTAGAGCTTTTTAAGTTTTTGAAATCATA
>CAMZMU010000033.1:57091062-57276590 GCA_947311845.1 Poa pratensis | reverse complement strand
TGTAGTTCCCTTTCCCTACTTGCATACGAAAAAATATCAGAACCAATGATGTGGATGTATTTATGGAAAGGCAAAAGAAACTGATTCTTGGAGCATGTCTAGAAGCAACAGATGTCAGCATGTGCATCAGAGGAAAGAGGCCGTGTGATGCAGCAAGGGGCAAAGTCGTCAGTGCAAAACACTACAAGGTTGGTTAAGGATGAGACCTTTCTGAATGTTGCTGGGCATATTAAGACAAAGTGAAAAGAAGAAAAAGGGAAGCCGAATTTGGCTACCTTGCCTCTCTTCAGATACCAAGGAAGGTGGCAGCAGAAGAAGCTACTAGGAATTGCACCAAGAAAAACATGTATAATTTATGATTCTCGCAACAAAACATGTAATTTATGAGAGATGGTTACAACCGTTACACTTTGCAACCATAATAATTCGGAGGACAAGGAAAAGGTAGGAAACTTGGGAACTGACTAATGACAGTTGGAGATTGCTACGATCTTTCTTGCTGAGAAAGCTTGTTTAGCGAGAAGGATGATTCAGTAAGAAGAAGAGCCAGATAACAAAACGAAGCAGGATGCAATGAACAAACCCGCATTTCTCCCGATTCAAATAAAAATTCCTCCTGTTGAACTGAAACCGATCGAGTCTGATCAAACAAGATCGGCCAATCGGAGTCCAGATCACGGCGAGAGAGAAAGCAACCACATTAGAAGCGGACCAACCTAGATTCCCCCCAACATTGGGTGTTATTCCGCTACAACTTACCACGAACCAAATCAGGCTCTTCTCGGCCCCCTCTGCTTCCTCTCTCTCCCCCTTCCCCGATAGAAGACAAGAAGCAGGGTTAAGAACCCTATAGCCGAGAGTCATGGCCCCACAGGAAAGAAAAAGGATCTTGAAAAGATGGGAAAAGGGGGGAAATTATCTTGAAAAGATCTTGCATCGATGAAGGGGAAACCAAGCGATGAAGCTCGGTGTTCATGAGGAGAGACGGCTCAAAAGTAAATAAAATTCACTTCGCCCCTCAAAAGGCTCGAGCGATACATTAATAATCAAGGTTAAATGGGGGTACAGGAAACTGGCTATTCCAGCTTACAGCAATCGATTAATCCAGGCTTAGTGTTAATCTGAAATAGTACGAACAAGCAGCAGCAGCAGAGAAAACAGGGAGGAGTGTGTGTTCCTCGTAGCGTACCTGACGATAGATACCTCGACGGCGTCGGTAAAAGAAGAGGAGCAGAGAGAGTTCTCGCGCGGTCTCCTAGGCACGAATACTGCCCTGAGACCGCGATCTACCCGGCCGAGCTTATGTTTCGCCTGAGTTTTATACACCTAGTCCTTGGTCCTTGGTCGACAACCGAAAAGTCTCTAGGATTGATTATCTGAGAGGTTGCGATGCAAAGCCTGGGCAATGCCGGATTTGGACCGCGTCGTCCTGCTCGATTGTTCGGTTTGGGTCAATTTCGGATACCTGTTCCTGTTCTTCCCAGTCTATTCAGGTCACCTTTATTTCGACCCAAAAAAAGATCACATCATTTAGGAAAGTTCGGGGCATGTTTATAGTTCCAGAGTACTGTTGATTTAGAGCAGGTACTACTGAGATCCACATGTAAACCAAAAGGTTGGATCGGGAAAGAAACCCGCACCTAAATAAATACTCCATCCGTTCCAAATTATAAAATATTTTAGATATTTTAATATAGACTAAATACAGATTAAAATGAGTGGGTACATCAGAATCAGAAAAAAATCGGAGTAACTGTGGCGAGCCACTGAACATCTGGCGGAACCCAACTCAACGAGCGGGACGTGGTGTCGATGCGCCACCTGGGACGGACCCCTGACCAGCAGCGTCAACCATGCCTGCTACTCCCGGCCGCTACTAATCTCCTCGGGCTCGTCCTGAAACCTGAAACCGTGAGTGTTAGACGGAGTCACCGTCTTGTATTCTTCTTCGTATAGAATCACTCAAAGTCACATCGACTACTTGGACTCAGCCAACTGTACGAGTACGTTTACGTCGGTCTAACTCGTCGCCGCTTCCCTCTCCACATAAGGGCATCTCCAGCCGGCCCCCCCAGCGCCCCCCAGGCGGCTTTTTTAGCGCCGGCGGAAGCAAAACCTTTCCAGCCGCGCTCCCAGGAGGCCGATTTCCGCCGTTTCGCGCCGTTTCTAGCGCCGGCGTTCCCAGGCCAAACCCAACTGGCCGGGTTCGGCCTGGGGGGGCAAAAGGCGACGTGGGCCAGCCTTGTCGGCGAGATGAGGCGTTTTCCCCTCCCCTTTTCCCCTTTGCGCGCCAACTCTCCCGCCATATCCCCTCCCATCCCGCAGCTCCCGCCATTTTCCCCCATTCCCCCAAGATTTCGCCGCCATGCCGCCCAAGAAGTTCACTGGTCCACGCACCTCCGCCGCCGCCGTCGCCGCGTCCTCCTCCACCTCTGTCGCCATGAAGAAGAGGAAGCCCAGGCAGCCGAGGACGAAGCCGGACGGCATGACCACCGCCGAGTGGATCTCGGAATTGGCGCGTTGCAAGGTCGAGACAGCTAGCCGCCGGAAAAGGGAACAGGCGCAGCGCGCCAGGGAGCTGGCCGAAGGTGGCGGCGATTCCGGCGCCCAAGAAGACGAGGAAGAAGGTGAAGAAGGAGAAGAGGAGGATGAGGTGAGGGAGGTGGATGCGCCGATTCCACCGCCCAAGGCGAGGATCGGCCTCCCACCTCACCCTCAGTTCGCCGGATGGGCCAGCCAGTCCAGCGTGGCCTCGCCGACAGGGTTCTCGCCGTCGGGCTACTCGCCGTCCCCGTCGCCTCGCTGGAGCGTGTCCCCCCACTACGTCCCCGTGTACGCCGACAGCGACCCACTCGGCGGATTCAACCCCAATGTCGCCTTTCCGCACGGTGCGCCTCAACCTCCGCCGCCCCCTCCTCCCCCGTATGCGGGATCGCCTGGATACTCGAGCTCGCCGTCGCTCCGCCGCAACCTCAACCCCATCCTGTTCGGCGGAATGCAAGGGGACACCTTCATGGGCGACCTCATCACCGCTGGCTCCAATGCTGCGGCCGCAGCCCCTGGGTTCTTGTCGCAGGCCGTAGATTCATCGCAGGCCTTCGTGGAGCCGGAGAGGCAGGAGACAGCCGAAGAAGATGGCGAGCCGGTTGTGGACGAGGTCCCCGGCGAAGAAGCCGCTGCCAAAGGCAAGGCGAAGAAGAAGGTCCCCAAGGTGCCGAAGCCGGCCGAGCCTCGGATCAAGTGGAGCTACAAGGAAGATGTGCTCCTCGCCCAAGCATGGATGAATGTGAGCCAGGACCCGATCATCGGCGCAAACCAGAACATGGACAACTACTGGAAGCGGGTCAAGACTTCTTACGATGAGCGCCGGATCGTCGATCCCGAGTACGCCTCCTGCCTTGATCGCGGCGAGAAGGCCATGGCGAACCACTGTCGCTGCCAAGGCCGCCAAGAGAGACGAGAAGATGGAGGCGAGGTGGACGGCGCTCATGGCCAACCAGGGTACCAAGCTTGACCTGCTCAAGACCACCGCCGCGGCGAAGAAGAGAAACAATGACCTCGCCTTCCTCATGGGAGGCGACCCTACGGCGATGGACCCCCAGGTTCGGGTGTGGTTCATGGCGCATCGCGAGGCCATCCTCTCCACCCCGACGACGGCACCTCCGCCGAACACCACAGACGGTTCAACCGACCCGAGTCCCGCCACTGCTGCAGCCGACACGAGCTCGGCCACCGGCACCGCCGACACGGCCACGCCGCCGCCGAGCACCGCACCGATCGCCGCTCCGAGCTCCGCCCCTACTCCGACGACTGCACGCATCGACCTGGACGACGACGCCGAGGTGTCGCCGGTGACCATCTGATCTGCGCCATCAGCATGCCGAATACGGCACTACGTCGCCGGCCAGTGGCATGAATTCGATCGCCCGTTCGTGGCTTCTTTTGTATGATCGTCTATATGTATGATCGCCAAACTGTGGCTATCTTTGGATCGCCGAACTCAGGCTGATTTTGGGGCGGGAATATGAACTTTTAAATTATATTGATTTGTGTTCGCCTTGGGTGGCCGAACGGCTGGAAAACCCAACCCTCCCAGGCCAAAGTTAGCGCCGGCGCAAAGCCAAAAAGGCGCCGTTTTTCGGCCTGGGGGGGCCGAACGGCTGGAGATGCCCTAACGGTCCTGTGCCGGGCCACCATCAATCCCCCGCCAGGCAAATAGATGTCGGCTAGAAAGTCCCAGCAAACTGCCACGCGTAAGAAGAATATTACAAAACCAAAATATCGAGTTCGAAACATCGTGATAAAGCTGGGCTTGCGGAGGATTAGTCACCAGGAAAAACAAAATGCTATAAAGGTAACCAACATGATGACAAGGCTGTGGCCGTAAAGGTCCGAACAACTGTCAAAATTTTCTCCATCTTCCTAGTCTCCGTCCCAGCGACTGCAAACAAATATGGGTACCGTACAATAGACGAATCGACCAATATCTATGTTTTACACCACCAACATTTTTTCAACATCACCCAACCGACCTGTTCGCCTCCATCTCTCATGGGTCCAAGTCCAACCTCATCTCGTCAGGCAGCAGGTGGTCAAGTCCCCAGTCCTACCGTTGCAAACAAAACTCGTCCACCGAAGGATGGACACACTGGCTAAAAAATATATTGTGCTGTGGATCATATCGGTCACTACTTCATATTTTACAACACTGCTGCATCTGCGGCTCGGGCACAGTTCAAACACGACCATATATGCCAAAAAAATCTGAACTGATTCCACAGGGATCAACCGTAATAGTTCTGACCATCAACTTGCCTCCACTTCCTGCTTCTCTGCATGTTCTTCCTTTGGTAACTCCTCTGCTGTAGCCATCTTAATTAATTCACTCTCCGCTACTGAGCTGGTAGCAGATATTCCACCAGCAGGAGCAACTGGTGTAGATGGGCCTGAGCTGGAGCCCGGGTATTGCCCCGCGGAGTGCTTTGATGCGTTTAGTGCGTTACAGTGTGGGCAATAGTATGTAATGTGCGGGTAATCTTCCTTCCGGGCCAAGCCTGCACGTTAGTATATTATTAGTAGGTACCACGTTCATTCATTCTAACACAATAGATGAAAAGATCAGAGTTTAGTTTTATCATACATACCATTATGCATATGGCAATTGCCACAGATCAAAGCATACGACTGTGATGGGTCCTCCCCCACGAGTAAGGCGGCGATTTTTGCGATCCATCCACCATCACTTGCCCCCGAGCCTTGATAATGTTCTACAACCCTTGGGGGCTGTACGTTTTCCAGGCCAGCACCATGGTTTGCACTTGATTCAGCCCCTTGTGCCGAAGTGCTTCCAGTCCTGCTGCCTCTTGCATTGCGTTGCTTCCTGTTTCTCAGCCCATCTGATGGCAATATCTCAGCATTGTTGCTCATAACCACTGCTGCATCCAAATTTGGTTCTTCCCCAAGATGTACTTTTAAGCCAGAATCCGCCCCCAGCTTTGATGCCAAAGCTGAAGCGGCAGCAGCTTTTGCAGCTGGATCAAGATCATATTTCTGCACATGTTCAAATTAGGGTACAGCTTGTCATCATTTAGAATCACTGAATCAGTATGCCAATGCCATGATAAAATTATAGTCCAAGTACTGAACTCAATAGCTTGAGCAATGGCCACTGACCTGGATAAGCTGTTGGGTCAGGTAATAATTTGTCCGCTCTTTCAGCTCATCAATCTTGGATTTCCTCTCAGCTCTCAACTTTTCAAGTGTTTTCTCATCTTTCCGCTCAACTGCAAACACAGGGAAGTAATTCAACAATACTAATAAAGTGTACTGATAAGATGCTAAATCATATATGTTAGTACTGGATAAGATGGCCATGTTACTACATATGGCAAGATATTATAGGTGTGAAGATCATTCTTGGGAAAAAGAATATTATCCATTTAACATTTGTGCATCAGAACAAGCATGCAGACTCTACAAGAAAAGATGTGAAACTCCAACAAAACATGTCAAGCAATCGTTCAACTATCATTATTGGTTGACCCCTTCTTTGGACAGCTTATTGATACTTTATTGATGATACAATAGTTATGCCAAGTACAGTGCTAAGACTTCAACACACTTGTCACTAAAGCCAAGGAATAATTCCCCCTTCCATTTTCAACACAAACTCGTGTTTCCATTTTGAATAAAAAGGAACCAGGGGACCAATAACCTCCTACATGGAGAACTTATTTACATCCAAGTCCCAAGCAATTCGAGACACAAATTGACTGCCATCGAATTTCAGAATTTCGATACAGAGAACAATAAACAGGTCAGCATCCCAGAAAAAAAAGCAACCTACATATTATAAGGTATAAACATAAATCCTTGAATGATAAGCTACACATTACTGTCTGAAGTCCAGACCCCACATCAATCCTTTACTGCAGGACACAAATTTTAGGAAAGACAGGTAAAATACTAGTAAACCTAGCACCCCCGATAAGATTCCATGCAAAGAAAAGTGCAAAACCAGGTATTGCAGGAGCCAAACTAGAAGCACCACAAATACAAAAAGTGTGCAAAACAGTGAAAAAACTATGTATGCCAGTGTGTACATATATTGTGAATCAGATCAGAAATGAAAAGAATGGATGTTAGTTGAATTATTTTAAATTCAAGTCAGAAACTAACAATAAATTGACCCCAGAATCTGTGGATTAGTACGATGATCTGCTGAATATAAACATGCTGTTGATTGGCAGAAAAGCAACACAGTGCTTTGTACATAAAAATTAAACGCAGATATATAGTTTACAAAAGTCATATTACATTACCATGACAGAAGTAATGCAGGACTCACTAAAAATAATTTAAGAATTAATAAAATAGTTCAAATATCTGGATTATTAACTATGAAATTGTTCTGACAAGAGTTGCAAGATACTTACGCATCCTTGTGAATTTCACAACTGCTGAATACAGCATGGAAGATACGGCTGGCAAAACAAACATAGGCAACACTCTAATTGCCCTCATTTGCCAATCTAGATCCTCATTTCTTGTCATCATGACAGCATAAGCAACAGCCACAACCTGAGAACAGGACCGAACTATTAATCTCATGCACAAATTGCTTGCTGGGTATATGTAGTGCAAAAATAGCCTTTACTGTTCTAAGACAGCTGTAACCCAAAAAAGTGCAGAACTCAATAATTGACATAACTAGAGGAGCAACATAGACAAACTTGGAATCCCCTAAAGAGCCCCAAAACAGGCTCTCGCAACAGCTTGATAGAAAGCCAAATGTTTTGCTTTTTGATTGATACTTGACACTCAACAAATAAACCTCCCCAGCAATCCTACTTACTGTTCTTCCAATCAAAATCTCAAATAAACCAAGGCGCGACTAGATTATAGTATAATATTCCTGTAGACACACAGGTTACTCCATCCACATACATGTTTTACTTATGTATCAACGATCTAAGCATGTAACTAGACATAATTTCCACATTGAAATCGGTAGTACACGACTGAACATTTTGCACAAGTGTACACAAGGCCTACATAAACCTCATAGATTTCTCTGTATACTATTTTTGTATGCTACTAACTAGTAAATAAATACGAAAGGAAATCACAAACAGCATTGGAAATGAACACAGACATCTGAGGGAACACTCATAGCGAACCCTTGTGGGTCAGTTCCATTGAGAAGGTTAACTCTAGAGTCTAAGGACTTAAAATGCAGTGTAATAACCTATGCGTATTCATCGTGGGTGACCAGACACATGTCCAATAATCCTACCTGGTGCTTGTGAGAATCTGAAAACATTATGTTCACTTCATTCCAATAAAGTTGTTTCCCTTTTACCCTCCGGGAAAAATAAAACACTACCATCTTATGGTTGCCACACAAGCACACGCACGCACAGATACACGGAGAGAAGGAAAAAAAAAAGTCCCAACGTTTGATCGAAAGGACGCACGCACGAACAGCGGAATCTCAGAGCGTTACCAAATCGAATCTCCACAAATCCAAAGCATAGGCACATCCAGCACAGCCGCTATCAAACCAGATCATCTCAGATAGCATATGCGCAGGGTGAAGGGAAACGAGAGGGGTGAGTAGGGGATTTGGTTGGTTACCTCGGCGAGGACGGAGAGGACGATGATGTTGCGGACGGTGCGGCGTGAGAACTGGGTCCGGCGGCGCATCCGCGCGTGCACGGAGGCCTCCTCCTTGGACAGGTACTGCAGCCGCTTCTCGTAGTCCTCGCGGCCGCCGAAGAGCCCCCGCCACATCCGCCCCAGCACCCCTCCTCCTCCCCCCTTCTTCTTCTGCTCCTCCTCCTTCCCCTTGCCCGCCGCCGGCGAGCCGGGTCCCTCCGCCCCCGCGGAAGCCATTGGCGGATGGATCTGCGCGTCGCGGGATCCGAGAGGGGGACGGTGGTGGGGCGGTGGCCTGGCCTCCGCGCTGCCTCCTCTCGAGAGAACTCCCAGCACTAACTTTTTGGTGATTCGGCGTCCGACGGGGGGCAGAGAGGGGAGAAATTACGAGTAGACGAATGGAACGTACGCGTCGAACCACTGGAACGAACTCGTGCCCGTTACGGATTCGTTCCGACTACCAACGGTGCGGATCGACCACGAACAGATTGATCACAAAAGCGCCAGAATTCCTTGCTTTTCGAGGTGCATTTTCAGGGTTGAGAACTTGCCTGTGGCAAGATGGTTAGTTGGGTGTTGTACCCCTAGCCCACCAGAGTTCAAACCCCAGGTTTGACGCTGGTGTTTCTCATTTAAGGCGGAATATTCTTCAGTGGGAGGCGACGTTCCCGTCGACAGCGAGGCGCCCGTGGTGACTTCGTCAATCTCAAGACTCGACCCGCCGACTCAGTCTCTCGGAGGTGCTCATAGGGGTAGGGTGTGCGTGCGTGCGTTCATAGGGGTGAGTGTGTGCGCGTGTATATGAGCGCTTGCGTTGTACTGTGTTTCGCAAAAAAAAAAAAAAAAAAAGAGGTGCATTTTCAGGGTTTCGCACGGCCGGAAAAGCGATCGGTGCATCTTTCGGTAGCTTGGATTGCGCAGCATGTGCAGTGGCTTTGGTTCGGGGGAACGAACAAGTCAACACGCGCGGAATAGACTCGTTACGAAGCCACCTGCTCCGATCTACAGGCGCCGGACTGGGATTTGCTTGCTTGTTGGAGGCTTCCCCCACGCGTCCTCCATCATGCATCCATGTTTCTCCATCGTTGTTGCCTGCCCGCCGCATTATTAAAATCTAGCCCAGATCCAACTTGCACTGTAGGACTACTTATCATGGATATTCTCATTAGTATTATCTTTTTGCGGGAGATGAATATTCATGAATCGCGTGCTACTGGTTGTACACATGAGTGTTACACATGTTAGAGCATTTCCAGCGGCGCGCCCAATAGAGCGTCTGGCAAATTTGCCGGACGGGCGCTATTGTGCACGTCGGCAAGTGTTGCCGCCTATTGGGAGCGTCGCGTCCCACCAGGCGCTCCCAATATGTTTTTAAGAAGAAAAAAAAAGAGACTCGAATATGGACGAACCGGTGATATTTCATTGAATTTGAAGGACATTTGACAAACTTAAACGAAATTTGACAAACGAAATTCAATAAACTTAAACGAAATTTAACTAAATTTAAACTGAACCCTAAAACCTATATCTAGCGGCTCTGTCGGCGGACGCTCAAGAAGGAAGCTAGTCCCGGCGACGGTCAAACCAGCTACACGGTAGCGTCGAGGAAGATGACTCTCCCGGCGGCGGCATGTCTTGCATGCCTCAATGATCTCCGGCCACTGAGGAGAAAGTTTCATTCGCGCCGTCGTCGCTGAGGCTTCTGGTTTCACCCGTGTAACACCATGAATTTCACTAACCGGTTTTCCTGAAAAAGGGGTGAACTAAAAATTTGCGAAAACCTTTTAACTTGGATTTCTCTGGGTTTTATCAAAACTCATTTGAATTTTTGGTGATTGATGTTGAGATCATGTACCCCTCTATGTCCCAACCCTAGGAATATTCTCCAAATATTTCTGATCCCTTTGATTCCTTTCATTAGGGTTTTCTTTATAAAACCTTAATGCCCTTTTCTATAGAAAACTAAAACCGATATACCGCCTCTCCAAAGCAACTCTCCTTTATCTTGCTTGGAAAATTCCGCCAAAAATTCCAGAGACACCTATCCTCATGTATATCCCATATATGCATGAACATAGCCATGTCCAATGCAACTTTTGCAGATTGGAGATATTACAAAATATGCCACCACATGGCCATTAAAACCAAAACCCTACTTCCACCGCACCATAAATCCTGACCACGTGAGGAAGTGTTCCCTGTCCCATTGGAAGCCTCCCCCCGAAATTTGGGATCATTTGGATCAACTTCTTCTTGCAGGACATCCATCGAACACCTTCTGCCATTTTCGAAACCCAAAAATGTTTACACATAAAACCTTCTCCAAATTGGATGAAACTTGACCACCTTGCTCACATACCAGTAAAACATCACCAGTAAAAATACTAGCTCCATTGGGATAGAGGAAGTCCATTTTCATGTCATCAAACACCTTGAGTGCATTTGAAGTTTTCAAATCTTTACACTGGAATTTTGTTCCAATATAGTGGTTTGCTTGCTTTATTTTGTGTGTAGTGTTTCTGCAACCTTGTGACGCAACCCGTTTTCCTTTTGGTGCCCCGAGTCATCGGGAACGTGATCGACGCCGTTCGCGTCGCGTTCTGGACATGCCGGCTTTGGCACGAGCCAAACTTGCTTAGCCCTAACCCCAGCTCCAGCCTTATCTCCTGCTGCAGTAGACCTCGTGCGGAACTGTGCATCCAGCTCGGCCCTCCTATCCTCTCCTCCTCCTTATCCCTCCCCTGTGGCCAAAGCAACGTCAGCCGTGACCTCGGCGAGCCATCAATGGCCGCAACGGCCACGACCTAACTCTCCTCATCTCCGGCTATAAAAGGGAGCCCAGACCCCCTCTGGAACTGGCACCATTCACTTCTCCCTCCCCAACTATCTCTCACGGACGAGTTCGAGACCGACGAGCACTACCTCGCCGGCGACGGACTCGACCCTCCCGCGCATCACCTCCGGTTGACGACTGTCCCGGGGAAGCACGAGCATGCTTGGTTATATCTGAGCCTCCCCTCAACCCAGCAGTCCAGAGCCCAAGCCCCCTCGATCGGAGATGCTCGGAAACGAGGTCGCCGTCGTCAGGAGGGCCAACCCAAGCACACACGCCGGGCCGTCGTCGCCACCGCGGACCCGAGCCTCTCCCCCTCCGCACGAGCACATACCCGGGCGCGTAAAGGCACGGCGGGCTCGTTCCGCTCGTTGCCGGACCTCGCCGCCCCTCCCACTAACGGCAACCAGCGCCACCCGAGCAGAGCCGCCATGGCCGCGCTGCGGAGGTCGCGGGTACCGCACGCGGGAGCCACCCCGTCCGCGTCTTCGCCTTCCTCGGGCGCGGTGTGGCGGGGTGTGCCCGTCCCGCCGTCGGCCGGCAGCCCAGCCGCCCCGGCGGTCGGCGACGTCGGCGCCCCGAGCTCTCCTGTGAGCAAGCTAGAAGGAGTACAGTGAACGAGTCGTTCCAAATGGGCTAGCTAAAAGCGTATTCTATGCTTTACGCTTTCCTCAAGCTAAAGCGTATTCCTGAGCTTTACGCTCTCCCTGCGCGGTAGCATATTCCAGAAAAATCCGTTTTCTTAGCGCGAAATCGTACTCTGGAAAATACACAACCCAGCCCAGCTCAGTCAACCCGAGTCAGTTATCTGCTGCACTGAGCAGCAAATAGCTAACCTTCGCACATCGTTTTGTCTCAAACCACAACTACGATTGGAGTGATTCAAATTTCTAAATTCCTATCTTTGCGAGATTTATCCGATGGTATAGATTTCACATCCTTCCAGTAAATATTCTAGGTAGCGCATTTTATATGTGATACCATCCCGGCGACGCGGTGTGGGGCTACCGGTGCCCGAGTCCACGACGTCTTCACTACATCGACGAACCAGAGCACAACTACATGACCCCGAGGCA
Source organism: Poa pratensis (assembly GCA_947311845.1). Taxonomy (NCBI): domain Eukaryota; kingdom Viridiplantae; phylum Streptophyta; class Magnoliopsida; order Poales; family Poaceae; genus Poa; species Poa pratensis. The sequence continues at coordinate 57,264,524 of CAMZMU010000033.1, read as the reverse complement.
AGTAACCACTTGCTATGACCAGTCTTGCAGTGTTGTTTGCTTATTTGATTACATATTACCATGCCATGTATGTGCATCTATTTGCTTGTCATCCATGAACTGTGCGCCATGAGATATCATGACTTTGACTTAACTGTCGGCTAAATACACGTTGGGTTCTGCCCAAGTGGATTGAACAATCTACTTTTCCGTAGAGTTGTGGTGTGTGTTCGGGGGTATTGAGTATCACTCCCATTCTGAGGCGATGGACTGGAGGAACCGCCACAGTCGAAGGAATGGAGGAACGATGCCCTACTAATTTTTGTAGTCGACACGAGATGGCGCTGGTCGGAGGTATCTCCGCCACAGTCGTCCGGTGACGCTAACCAACTGTGCTAACTCTTGTGTCGACACGAGATGGCGCTGGTCGGAGGTATCTCCGTCACAGTCATCCGGTTGACGCTAACACCTGTGCTAACTTCTTGTATTGATCTGTGATGGCGCCTTAGTCACCCGGTCAATACAAACTAACTATTGCTTGAAATATTGTGTTGCTAATGTCTTGCCGTTTGATGATATATTATTATGATATTGTGATTGTTGTGTTGGAATAATCCTCTATCGTTTGGACTTGTTATGATGAAACTTGATAAATGAAACACCCCTCCAAACATCGATAGGGTCAGTCCATAGTGCCACTTATCTGAATATCGAAAGCACTACCACTGTCGCTCATATGGGCGGGTCGTGGCCTACATAACCTACTGAGCCTCCTTTGATGCTACCTTTTTGGCAAGTCTAGTCGGTTACCTTTGTGGTCGGGGCTAGTCTTGTGAAGGTTCAGGAGCTAGGCGTCGCTCATCGGTTGGGGGCTTGCCGGATTCACTTCGTCATAAGACATGGTCCCAGGGATATGTCGGTAGCTATACTGGGAGTGTCTTGGTAGCGTGAACGGTCATGTGAGTGTATCTTGCTGAGTTCGTCTTAGGGATGATATCCTAAAGTACCGGCTGAGTGTTGTGCACTTAGATGGGTGGTAACTACAACCTCTCGAGAGTGTCAACCTAGCAGCTAGACTCGTTCCTGGGATATGGAACAACAGTTCAGTGTCGGTCACACTTTGTGTATTTGTCATGTCAGGAGGTTTAACTTAAGATCTGTTGAAAGAATTAATGAACGACCTGATCTCACTTAATAAACAATAAGATGATGCAGGGAATGTTACTTGAGATGACAAATGTTATAAGGCCAGTGGGCCTAGTGATGACGTGAAACACACGTTCGTTGGGAGACCCCAAGAGGAAGGTATGATGTAGTCAGCAGCAAGTTTTCCCTCAGAAAGAAACCAAGGTTATCGAACCAGTAGGAGCAGCAACTCTTCAGAAGGTTGTCAACGGCGCCAGAAAAATAGCTGTCGCAGGGAGTCTGGACTGTTGACGTGGAATCTGCACACAACACAATCAAACTACTTTGCCCCAACGAAACAGTGAGGTTGTCAATCTCACTGGCTTGCTGAAAACAAAGGATTAAACGTATGGTGTGGAAAATGAGTATTAAATTGCAGAGAATGAAAAAGGAACAGTTTGCAGTTTGTGGTTGTTTAATCAGTGTAAAAGAATGGACCGGGGTCCACAGTTCACTAGTGGTGTCTCTCCATAAAAGATAACTAACATGTTGGGTGAACAAATTACAGCTGGGCAATTGACGAATAGTGAGCGCATGACAATGCATATACATGACATGTTGACTACTATGATATTTAATTGGGCATTACGACATAATACATAGACCGTTATCCAACAGCATCTATGACTAATAATCCACCGCCGGGTTGTCATCCGAGTCCCCGTTGGTATTAAGTTGCAAGCAACGGATAATTGCATTAAGTAAAGTGCGTAATGTAAACAAACACATATGCCCGTGGACATAGCATCGTTAGGTTATCCCTAGTGGCAACAGCACATCCACAACCTTAGAACTTTCTGTCACTGTCCCAGGTTAAACGGAGACATGAACCCACTATCTAGCATAAATACTCTCTCTTGGAGTTACAAGCATCTACTTGGCCAAAGCATCTACGAGTAACGGAAAGCATGCAAGATCTTAAATAACATATAAGATAGATTGATAATCAACTTGACATAATATTCAATATTCATCGGATCCCAGCAAACACAACATGTAGCATTACAATAATATGATCTTGATCATGTAGGGCAGCTCACAAGATCTAAACATGATGGCACAAAGTGGAGAGACAACCATCTAGCTACTGCTATGGACCCGTAGTCCAAGGATGAACTACTCACGCATCACTCCGGAGGCAGGCATGGCGATGTAGAAGCCTCCGGTGACGATTCCCCTCTCCGGCAGGGTGCCGGGAAGAGGTTCTGAACCCTCCCGAGCTAGGGTTGACGACGGCGGCGTCTCTGGATCTTTTCGTGGATATTTGCTCAGGTACTTAGGGTTTTCGCGTCGGGGGGAATAAGTAGGCGAAAGGGCGGCGGCTGCGGACCCCCGAGGGGCCCACACCACCCTAGGGCGCGGCAGAGGGGGGCCCGCGCCCTAGGTGCGTGTGGCCTCCTGGTGGCCCTCCTCTGCTGCTCCTTCGCTCCGTCAGCGTGTTCTGGAAAAATAGGACCCCCGTGTAGTTTCGTCCAATTCCGAGAATATTTCCAGACTAGCTTTTCTGGAATACAAAAACAGCAGAAAACAGGAACTGGCACTTCGGCATCTTGTTAATAGGTTAGTCCCAAAAAATGTATAAAAGTGATATAAAGTAGATGCAAAACATGTAGCAATTGGTATAAAACAAGCATGGAACATCAAAAATTATAGATACGTTTGAGACGTATCAGCATCCCCAAGCTTAGTTCCTACTCGTCCTCGAGTAGGTAAACGATAAAAACAAAATAATTTTTGAGGTGACATGCTACTATCATAATCTTGATCATATAATATTGCAAGGCACATGTAAATGAATGAAGTGATCCAAGTCAATGGTCTATAATTTGCTACCAAATAGATAATGAGTAAACAATGAATCACACAAGCTAAACGTTTTCATGAATAGTACTTTCGAGACAAGCATCAAACAGTTTTGCATAAGTGTTAACTCATAAAGCAATAGTTTCTAACAAAAGGTATTTAATCAACACAAAGGAAGAATTTAGTTTCAGCATTTGCTTCAACTTTCAACATATTTATCTCATGGATATTGTCAACACAAAGTAGTATAACAAGTCCAATACATTGCATATAACGCATGTTGTAACAAAGTTGACACTAGTGTTTGCTTGTGGAAGACAGAAAGAATAGGAAAACTGACTCAACATAAAAGTAAAAGAAAGGCCCTTCGCAGAGGGAAGCAGGGATTAAATCATGTGCTAGAGCTTTTAGGTTTTTGAAAGCATATAGAGATTGCATAAAATATTTGATACTCCTCCCAACCTTGCTAACACAAGCCATGGCTAACCGAATCCTCGGGTGCCTTCCATCAATCACATACCATGGAGGAGTATCTATTTTTGAGAGGTGTTTGTTAATTGTCAACGAATGGTAGCGGGTGAGAACAGTATTCTACCTGTCGAACGGACTTTTAAGAGCGGCTCCCATGAAGGACGTTATTTCTACCAGCAAGGCAGATCATCCCTCTTTCTCTTTGGTTTACACACATTCAGGTATTTCACTGTTTGTCATTGCTTACTGATGAATCAGGGCAAAAGTGTGAAGAGAATTAATTGGTTAAAGTTGTAATTAATTGGGACTGGGCACCCCGTTGCCAGCTCTTTTTGCAAGTTATTGGATAAGCGGATGTATATGCCACTAGTCCAGGTGTAAAAGTCCACTCGACAAATAGAATAAAGAATAACCACACTAATTCCTCATGAGCTAGTAAACATTGACACAAAAAGGGAATAATAACATTTTGAATAATTTAAAGGTAGCACATGAAAAATTTACTTGGAGTGGCAAGGAAATACCACATATAGGTAGTTATGGTGGACACAAATGGCATGGATTTTGGCTCAAGGATTTGGATGCACGAGAAGCATTCCCTCTCAGTACAGAGTTTAGGCTAGCAAGGTTATGTAAGCAAACAAGAATATCAACCCGTACACCAAGTTTTATATGACAAACATATTGCAAACGTTATAAGACTTCATACCGTCTTCCTTGTTAACCAAACCCTGTTATTAGAAAATATCTAGACCTTAGAGGTACCACCGATGCAAACCAAATTTTCAACAAGCTTTACGGTAGTTCTTCACTAATAGGCTTAACTCATGTGATGCACAATTTAATCATGATCTACTTGTTAACTCAAAACAATTGACAAGCATCAAGTTATCCATTTTAGTGATCTACAAGATTAAGCAAGTTTTTCCTTATACCAATTACCACATGCAACATTTTCTGAACCAACCAAACACCAATCAATTTATTTCATCAACTCTCCAAACAAATATAAGTGAAGCAAGAGAGTACTTTCTACAAAAGAAAGCTAATAGCTCTGACAAGAGATACATGAAAACAAGAGCTAAAAGCTGAACAGCGCTAGATATGAATACTCAACAAATATAAGTGAAGAATAGGAGTATTCTCATGAAAAAGCGGAGCGTGTCTCTCTCCCAATCAAGAATGCTAGGGTCCAGTCAAGCTTTATTGAAAATAAAAGTGCAATACTGAAAATAAAAGCACACAGACGCTCCAAGAAAAGCACATATGATGTGAAAGAATTAAAATATAGTTTCACTAGAGATGACCTGATAATTTTGACGATGAAGAAGGGGATGCCTTGGGCATCCCCAAGCTTAGACGCTTGAGTCTTCTTGAAATATGCTGGGGAGATCCATGGGAGCCTCCCCAAGCTTAAGCTCTTCACTCTTCTTGATCCTATTATATCATCCTTCTCTCTTGACCCTTGAAAACTTCCGTCACACCAAACTCAAAGTAGATCTCATTAGAGGGTTAGTGCATAATCAAAAATTCACATGTTCTATAAAGACGCAATATGATTTGTTACTTTAAACATTAGCTACAGCCACTGATGTTATGTGAAGCTCTTCCACCCAAAAAAGAATTTCACTCAACACTAGTAAAAGAGAGAATGCAAAAATAAAAAGGCATAATCTGTCTAAAACAGAACAGTCCGCAAAGACGAATTTTTTCGAGGCACTTACGACGCTCAGATCGAGAAACTCTGAACTAATGAAAGTTTCAGACATTCATAAAGATTACGCACAAAAATTTCAGATTTAATTAACAATCTGGTGATTTTAGGAATTTCGTACAGTGAACAGCAAAAATCTGTTTCTGCGCAGCAATCAAAATTAAGCATCATCTTATCATTAGAGGCTACTCTTGGCACAACAATGCGAGAAAATAAAGATACAAAGGAGTTGCTACAGAAGTAAACAAACTCCTTGACAAATACTGAAAATAAAAGATAATGGGTTGCCTCCCAAAAGCGCTTTCTTTAATGCCTTTTAGCTAGGCATAGTGATTTTTATGATGCTCACATAAAGATGAGAGTTGAAACATAAAAGAGAGCATCAAGGAGCATATATAAAACATGTTTAAATCTAACACTCTTCCTATGCATAGGAGTCTTATAAGAAAACAAGTCAATTAAGCACAAAGTGACTAGCATAGGAAGGCAAAACAAGTGCAACTTCAAAACTTTCAACGGACCATTAGGTCTTAAAGCAAAAATCATATAGAAGCAACACAAGAGAAAGCTCAAAACTTTCATCATAAAGAGAGGAAATTTAATAACATGAAGATTTCTATAACCATATTTTCCTCTCTCAAAATAATTTTCAGTAGCATCATGAACAAACTCAACAATATAACTATCACATAAAGCATGCTTTTCATGATCTACAAACGCATAATTTTTATTAAGCTCAAAATAGTGGGGTTATCAAACCCACTTTTGACAATAGTAGTATAATAAATATCATTAGGCAATATAGGACCATCATCAAGAGCATTATCATATATAACATTAGGGAGCACATTTTTACTTTCTGCAATTTCCTCTTTTACTGAGTCAAGGAGATTGTTTACTTCAAATTTATCAAAAGGAGATATTTCAATAGAATCATGACATTCAAAGTATAGCATTCTTCCTCCTCCAAGCTTGGGGACTAAAAATATCATTTTTATCAAAACCAGCTTCCCCAAGCTTAGAGCTTTCCATGGCATTAGCAATAATGGTGTTCAAAGAATGTATGCTAATAACATTGCTACTATCATGATTGTTATGCAAATAAAGTTCCATAGGCTTTTTAATTTTCTCTTCAAACACTTCATGTCCCAACTCAAGATAAATTTCATAAAGCTCTCTCATGTTGTTTTCAGCCATAGGACTAGTTTCAAGGAAAGTAACCATTGATAGCAAGTAAAGAGCTAGACATAATAACTAACAAGAAACAAAACCGAAAATAAACTAAATGCAAGTAACTAATTTTTTTGTGTTTTTGATAATTGAAAGCAAACAAGATAAAATAAAATAAACTAAGCAAGACAAAAACAAAGTAAAGAGATTGGAAGCGTGAAACTCCCCTTGCAGAAGACTGCTGTCTCCCCGGCAACGGCGCCAGAAAAATAGCTTGATGACGTGAAACACACGTTCGTTGGGAGACCCCAAGAGGAAGGTATGATGTAGTCAGCAGCAAGTTTTCCCTCAGAAAGAAACCAAGGTTATCGAACCAGTAGGAGCAGCAACTCTTCAGAAGGTTGTCAACGGCGCCAGAAAAATAGCTGTCGCAGGGAGTCTGGACTGTTGACGTGGAATCTGCACACAACACAATCAAACTACTTTGCCCCAACGAAACAGTGAGGTTGTCAATCTCACTGGCTTGCTGAAAACAAAGGATTAAACGTATGGTGTGGAAAATGAGTATTAAATTGCAGAGAATGAAAAAGGAACAGTTTGCAGTTTGTGGTTGTTTAATCAGTGTAAAAGAATGGACCGGGGTCCACAGTTCACTAGTGGTGTCTCTCCATAAAAGATAACTAACATGTTGGGTGAACAAATTACAGCTGGGCAATTGACGAATAGTGAGCGCATGACAATGCATATACATGACATGTTGACTACTATGATATTTAATTGGGCATTACGACATAATACATAGACCGTTATCCAACAGCATCTATGACTAATAATCCACCGCCGGGTTGTCATCCGAGTCCCCCGTTGGTATTAAGTTGCAAGCAACGGATAATTGCATTAAGTAAAGTGCGTAATGTAAACAAACACATATGCCCGTGGACATAGCATCGTTAGGTTATCCCTAGTGGCAACAGCACATCCACAACCTTAGAACTTTCTGTCACTGTCCCAGGTTAAACGGAGACATGAACCCACTATCTAGCATAAATACTCTCTCTTGGAGTTACAAGCATCTACTTGGCCAAAGCATCTACGAGTAACGGAAAGCATGCAAGATCTTAAATAACATATGAGATAGATTGATAATCAACTTGACATAATATTCAATATTCATCGGATCCCAGCAAACACAACATGTAGCATTACAATAATATGATCTTGATCATGTAGGGCAGCTCACAAGATCTAAACATGATGGCACAAAGTGGAGAGACAACCATCTAGCTACTGCTATGGACCCGTAGTCCAAGGATGAACTACTCACGCATCACTCCGGAGGCAGGCATGGCGATGTAGAAGCCTCCGGTGACGATTCCCCTCTCCGGCAGGGTGCCGGGAAGAGGTTCTGAACCCTCCCGAGCTAGGGTTGACGACGGCGGCGTCTCGGATCTTTTCGTGGATATTTGCTCAGGTACTTAGGGTTTTCGCGTCGGGGGGAATAAGTAGGCGAAAGGGCGGCGGCTGCGGACCCCCGAGGGGCCCACACCACCCTAGGGCGCGGCAGAAGGGGGGCCCGCCCCTAGGTGCGTGTGGCCTCCTGGTGGCCCTCCTCTGCTGCTCCTTCACTCCGTGAGGCGTGTTCTGGAAAAATAGGCACCCCCGAGTAGTTTCGTCGAATTCCGAGAATATTTCCAGACTAGCTTTTCTGGAATACAAAAACAGCAGAAAACAGGAACTGGCACTTCGGCATCTTGTTAATAGGTTAGTCCCAAAAAATGTATAAAAGTGATATAAAGTAGATGCAAAACATGTAGCAATTGGTATAAAACAAGCATGGAACATAAAAAATTATAGATACGTTTGAGACGTATCAGCATCCCCAAGCTTAGTTCCTATTTTATCAGAAGATGGACTAAGCCAAAAGGGGAGGCTGAGATGGGCCAGGAGGGGCCCACACCACCCCTGGGCGCGGGGCCCACCTTGGCCGCGCCCTAGCCAGGTGTGGTGCCCCTGGCCCACCTCAGGCGCTCCCCCTTCGCGTACTTCATCCCCCAGAAACCCTAAGACACGGGGAGTCCGTGAGAAAATATTCCGCCGCCTCCACGAGGCGGAAACAACAGAGAGAGAAAAAGCTCTCCGGCAGGGAGAAATCTGCCGGGGAAATTCCTTCCCGGAGGGGGGAGATCATCGCCATCCTCATCGTCATCGCGCTGGACTTCATCGGGATCATCATCATCATCATCTCCACCGCCATCACCACCATCACCGCTGCACCATCTCGTTCCGCTGTAACATCTAGGGCTATACTTTGTTTAGTTCATAGGGGAAACTCTCCCGGTGTTAATTACTCCTTGTGGTTGATGCTATTGAGTTTTATCGGTGAATTAAAGTATATGTTCAGATCGTTATCCATCATTATATCACCTCTGATCATGATCCATATGATGTCTCGTGAGTAGTTCGATTAGTTCTTGAGGACATGGGAGAAGTCACGCTGTTAGTAGTGGAATTATGTTGAGTAATATTTAATGGTTTGATATTTAAGTTGTGGTGCTATTCTTCTAGTGGTGTCGTGTGAACGTCGACTACATGACACTTCACCTTTATGGGCCTAGAGGAGTGCATTGTGTATTTGGTTGCTAATTGTGGGGTTGCCGGAGTGACAGAAACCTAAACCCCCGTTAGTATACCGGTGCACAAGGGAGCGTAGGATCTCAGAGTTTAAGGCTGTGGTTAGATTTATCTTAATTACTTTCTTGTAACTGCGGATGCTTGCAAGAGGTATAATCACAAGTATGTATTAGTCCAAGTAAGGGCGGTGCATTAGCATAGGTTCACCCACACAACACTTATCAAAACAATGAAGATTAATCAACTATGTGAAGCGAAAGCACTTGACTAGAATCCCGTGTGTCCTCAAGAACATTTTGTCATCATAAGTAAACCAACCGGCTTGTCCTTTGCTCTAAAAAGGATTGGGCCACTCGCTGCAATTATTATTACTGTCTTTTACTTACTCGCATTTTATTTACCTGCTATATCAAAAACCCCTAAAAACTTGTCTGCTAGCATTTACAGTGAAACCTTTACCGAAACTCCTTGTCAGCACCTTCTGCTCCTCGTTGGGTTCGACACTCTTATTTATCGAAAGTACTACGATACACCCCCTATACTTGTGGGTCATCAAGACTATTTTCTGGCGCCGTTGCCGGGGAGTGAAGCGCTATTGGTAGTGGAATTGGTAAGGGAAACTTTTACTGTAGGTGCTATTTTTATTTCTGCTTGCTACTTTATTTTATCATGGAGAGATCTCCATTTGAATCCCTGTTTGGAAATACTACTACCACTGCTACGGTAGTAGAAGAGGAACCACCTGATCAAGTAATTCCATTTAAAATACCTATGAAAATTGTTGAACGAGTTACGAATAACCGCTATGCAGGAGATGGAACTGTCCCTCCTGGGGATCATTTGCTATTTATTCATGAATTATGCGAGTTGTTCAAGTGTGCAGGTATTTCAATGGAAGAGGTCAAGAAGAAATTGTTTTCTATATCGTTGACTGGTAAAGCTGCAAAATGGTATAGGATGCTGAAAAATGGGCGTTCTATTGGCTGGGAGGAGATTGTGCCTCTCTTTTATTCTAAATTTTATCCTCCTAGTGAAATTCATCAAGATCGGAATCATATATATAATTTTTGGCCTCATGATGGAGAAAGTATTGCCCAAGCGTGGGGGAGATTGAAATCATTAATGCTCAAATGCCCCATTCATGAGCTTCCTGGTAATGTTGTTATTGATAACTTCTATGCAAGGCTTTCTCTTCAAGATAAAACTCTATTGGATACCTCTTGTGCTGGATCATTTACGCGTAATAAAGAGGAAGTTAAATGGGACCTTCTTGATCGGATTGAGGAAAATACTGAAGGATGGGAGAACGACAAAGGTAGAGAATCAGGTATAAAGTATGATTACGAATGCATTAAAACTTTTATGAATACTGATAATTTTCGTAATCTCTATGATATGTATGGTCTTGATTCTCAAGTTATTGCAAACTGTTACAAGGCTTTTGCCTCTTATCTTGATGTTCCTAAAGAAAGTTGCAATAAGTATCATTTGCCTTACAAAGATAATACTAATTCTGCCAATATTAAAAACATTGAAGTTCATACAGTTGATCGTATCTTGCCAGAACCTTATATTGAGAAACCACCTTTTCCTGTTAAAATTAGGGAACATTCTATCATAGCTAGTGTGGTTAATAAAAGTGCAAAGAAAGCTTTAGAACCTGCTGAACAAATAGCGGTTGAACCCACAATAGCAATAGTAAAGGATTTGGTAACTGAAAATGTAGAAGGAGGACATATTATCTTTTGTGAAGATGCCTCTAATATTGTTTCACATCCCAGTAGAGCTAGGAAAACAAGTGTTCCTGTGCTTTCAGTCAAAATAGGAGAACATTGCTATTATGGTTTATGTGATATTGGTGCAAGTTCTAGTGCTATTCCTTTTGATCTTTATAAAGAAATTATGCATGAAATTGGTCCTTGCGAACTTGAGGAGATTGATGTGGTTATTCAGCTTGCTAATAGAGAAACTATCTCTCCAATTGGTATTGTGAGAGATGTTGAAGTTTTATGTGGTAAGACTAAATACCCTGCTGATTTTCTAGTACTTGGTTCTGTTGCTAGTAAAGCTTGTCCCATTATTTTTGGTAGGCCTTTCTTGAATACATGTGGTGCTATTATAGATTGTAAGAAAGAGAAAATTTACACTAAATTTAATGGAGAATCTTATGAGTTTAATTTCTCTAAGTTTGGTAAACAACTTTATGAAACTGATTTGCCTAATGAGACTCAAAATCGAACAACTTGCTGCTATTGCTGTTGCTCCTAACAATGCCTTGCAGCAATTCATGGAGGAACACGAAAGTGAAGTATTTATGGAGGAGAGGAATGAGATTGACAATGCCTTTCTTCGTCAACCACCAATACTTAAGCATAATTTGCCTGTGGAAGATTTGGGTACCTCAGCGCCTCCTAAGGAAGATCCTGTCTTCGATTTAAAACCGTTACCTGATAATCTTAAGTATGTTTATCTTGATGAAAGGAAAGTATATCCTGTTATTATTAGTTCTAAACTTTCAGGTAATGAAGAAGCAAGGCTATTAGAAGTACTAAAGAAACATCGAGGAGCTATGGGATACACTTTGGATGATTTAAAGGGGATTTCTCCTACTATATGTCAACATGCCATCAACATTGAACCCGATGCAAAACCTGTTGTTGAGCATCAGCGTCGCTTGATCCCTAAGATGAAAGAAGTGGTAAGAAATGAGGTATTAAAACTTCTTGATGCTGGTATAATTTATCCTATTGCTGATAGTAGATGGGTAAGTCCTGTGCATTGTGTCCCTAAGAAAGGAGGAGTTACTGTTGTACCAAATGAAAATGATGAACTTATTCCTCAAAGAGTAGTAGTTGGGATATAGGATGTGCATTGATTTTAGAAAGGTCAATAAAGTAACTAAGAAAGATCATTATCCTTTGCCTTTTATTGATCAAATGTTAGAAAGGTTGTCTAAGAAAACCCATTTTTGTTTCCTTGATGGTTATTCTGGATTCTCACAAATTGCTGTTAAAGCACAAGATCAAGAGAAAACTACTTTTACTTGTCCTTATGGAACTTATGCTTATAGACGTATGCCTTTTGGTTTGTGTAATGCTCCTGCTACGTTCCAAAGATGCATGTCTGCTATTTTTCATGGTTTTTGTGAAGAAATTGTGGAAGTATTCATGGACGATTTTTCCGTCTACGGAACTTCCTTTGATAATTGCTTGCACAATCTTGATAAAGTTTTGCAGAGATGTGAGGAGACAAATCTTGTTCTTAATTGGGAGAAATGTCATTTCATGGTTAATGAAGGAATTGTCCTAGGGCACAAAATTTCTGAAAGAGGTATTGAAGTGGACAGAGCTAAAGTTGAAGCAATCGAGAAAATGCCCTGTCCAAGGGATGTGAAAGGTATCCGTAGTATTCTCGGTCATGCCGGTTTTTATAGGAGGTTTATTAAAGATTTCTCTAAAATTTCAAAACCCCTCACTAATCTTCTTCAAAAAGATGTACCTTTTGTTTTTGATGATGATTGCAAGGAAGCTTTTGAAACTCTAAAAAAGCTTTAATCACAGCTCCTGTTGTTCAACCTCCTGATTGGACTTTACCTTTTGAAATAATGTGTGATGCTAGTGATTTTGCTGTAGGAGCTGTTCTTGGACAGCGGGTAGACAAGAAGTTAAATGTTATTCATTATGCTAGTAAAACACTTGATGCCGCTCAAAAGAATTATGCTACTACTGAAAAGGAATTTTTAGCAGTTGTTTTTGCTTGTGATAAATTTAGACCTTATATTGTTGATTCAAAAGTTACTATTCACACTGATCATGCTGCTATTAGATACCTTATGGAAAAGAAAGATGCTAAGCCTAGGCTCATAAGATGGGTACTTCTACTGCAAGAATTTGATTTACATATTGTAGATAGGAAAGGTGCTGAAAATCCTGTTGCTGATAATTTGTCTAGATTAGAAAACATTTCAGATGATCCTATACCTGTTAATGATAGTTTTCCAAATGAACAATTGGCTGCGATAAAGGTAAGCTCACGCGAAAGTCCTTGGTATGCTGATTATGCTAATTTTATTGTTGCCAAGTATTTGCCTCCGACCTTTACAGCTCAGCAAAGAAGAAAGTTCTTTTATGATTTGAGGCATTATTTTTGGGATGACCCACATTTGTATAAAGAAGGAGTAGATGGCATTATGCGAAGATGTGTTCCTGAGTATGAACAGAAAGAAATATTGAGCAAATGCCATGGAAGTGCTTATGGAGGACATCACGCTGGAGATAGAACTGCGCAAAAGGTTCTACAATCAGGTTTTTATTGGCCTACCCTTTTTAGAGATGCTAGAAAATTTGTTTTATCATGTGATGAATGTCAAAGAGTAGGTAACATTAGTAGACGTAATGAAATGCCTATGAATTATTCTCTTGTTATTGAACCTTTCGACTGTTGGGGATTTGACTTTATGGGTCCTTTTCCTTCCTCAAATGGTTATACTCATATACTTGTTGCTGTTGATTATGTTACTAAATGGGTAGAAGCTATACCAACTTCTAGTGCTGATGGTGAGACATCATTAAAAATGCTTAAAGATATTATCTTCCCTAGGTTTGGTGTGCCTAGATATCTCATGACTGATGGTGGTTCTCATTTTATTCATGGTGCTTTTAGAAAAACTCTAGCTAAGTATGATGTTAATCATAGAATTGCTTCACCATATCATCCCAAACAAGTGGTCAAGTAGAATTGTCAAATAGAGAGATTAAGTCTATTTTGCAAAAGACTGTTAATAAATCTAGAAAAAATTGGTCTAAAAAGCTTAACGATGCTTTGTGGGCTTATAGAACTGCTTATAAAAATCCTATGGGAATGTCTCCTTACAAAATGGTTTATGGAAAAGCTTGTCATTTGCCTCTAGAATTAGAACATAAAGCCTATTGGGCGGTGAAAGAACTTAATAGAGATTTAAACTTGCCGGTAAAAAGAGATTGCTTAATTTGAATTCTTTAGATGAATGGAGAAATGCAGCTTATGAAAATGCTAGGCTCTTTAAAGAGAAAGTTAAGCAATGGCATGATAGAAGAATTCTTAAGAGAGAATTTAACGTAGGTGAAAAAGTTTTATTGTATAGGTCTCGTCTCAGATTTTTTGCAGGAAAATTACTTTCAAAATGGGAAGGACCTTATATCATGAGGAGGTCTATCGCTCAGGTGCGATTAAAATCAATTCACTAGATGGGGACAGACCACAAGTGGTTAATGGTCAAAGACTCAAGCATTACATTTCTGGAGATTCTTATAATGAAGATGTTGATTTATCAAAGTGGTAACTCCAGAGGATTTTATAAAAAGTCAAATTCAGACAACTGCAAAGCTGATTTGGAATAGGTAACAGTTTCGGTAAGAAAAAGTTCGCGATTTACTTTCAACTAAATATTTGTTGTTTTTACATAATATGGAAAATTATGAGTCGGAAAAGGGTAGGAAACGGTGCCCGAGGGCACCACACCACCCCTGGGCGCGGGCCCCACCCTGGCCGCGCCGTGGGGCGTGTGGGCACCTCGGAGCCCGTCTCCGACCCCGTTTCGTCCTGTACCTTCCTTTTGTTGTAAAACTTTTTGCTATATAATCACCCGGATCTCCGAGGTCCGTATATCGTGTTTTCGCCGTGTTTTGTTTTCAAGCTGTTCTGACAGGAATTTCAAGTCCCTACATGGCGTCGCGAGGAGTGTACGGTGAGAAGTATGCAGCAAGGCGCCGACGTGAACTCGAACGCGATGTGGAAGAGGGAACCTTCGTCGGTTGGGCGACGGAGGAGGAGATTGCTGCTAGGAGAGCTGACATGGATCGAAGCATCAGAGAGGAGGTGCAAGCTGGCCAGCCTCGCCAACAAGGAGAATCAAGGCCGAGCAACTCCACCTTTGTGGGATCAATTAATCCTCAACGTGCTTTTTCTCATAATGTGCAGGGAGTCACCCCACCAATTCCAGATTTGCGGTTTTCCCCTGCAGCTGCTGAAGCTCTCCGAACCACGAACGAGTTTTGTGACCAATTTCGTATCCTGAGAGCTGAGGTGGAAATACTTCAAGATGAGAATAACAGGCTCCGCCGGATGCTCGAACGTTTCCTAACCCCGATTGCCGTGGTACCACCGTCACCACCAAGAGATCAAGCCTAAATCGTCAAGGGGTAATGGCACTCCCTTGGCTTGTTCCAAGCTTGGGGGAGTGCCCAGTATCATCTTTATCCTTTCGTTTTTATAATTTCGTGGTCATATCATGAGTAGAGAAGTTATCTTATAAGATGGTTTGCGATGTGGAGTGTCAATCCTTTAGTTATCCATGTATCCGTTGGTTTGAGTGTGTCTTTGTTCAGAATATTAATGAGAAGTTCCACCTTTACTTTCGGTACATTTTATTTTAGCCTGCAATCTTCTTTATGTGCTGATCTTGCCATTAGTATTGACGCCACTTTTGGGTACATTAAGTAAATTATATTAGTTGTGGCAAACTTAGTATTGGTCATTAGCAACAATACCATGAAAACTTAAGTAGAAGGAGGGAATTACATGCAAAAATATTATCCCTTTATCTTTCTTTCTTGCTAGCCAATAAGATTAGTATTCTTTGAGTTAAAACATTTGTGCTTACAGGGAAGATAGCATGGTTGCTTCTATTACATATATATTTGTGTGTATCCCCCAACTTTTATGCTTGCCACATGACCTTGCTAGCCTTAACCACCGTACTGAGAGGGAATGCTTCTCGTGCATCCAAATCCTTGAGCCAAACCCATGCCATTTGTGTCCACCATAACTACCTATATGTGGTATTTCTTTGCCACTCCAAGTAAATTTTTCATGTGCTACCTTTAAATTATTCAAAATGTTATTATTCCCTTTTGTGTCAATGTTTACTAGCTCATGAGGAAGTAGTGTGGTTATCCTTTATTCTACTTGTCAAACAGACTTTACACCTGGACTAGTGGCATATACATCCGCTTATCCAATAACTTGCAAAAAGAGCTGGCAACGGGATGCCCAGTCCCAATTAATTACAACTTTAACCTTAATTCTCTTCACACTTTTGCCCTGATTATCAGTAAGCATGACAAACAGTGAAATATCTGCGTGTGTAAACCAAAGAGAAAGAGGGATGATCTGCCTTGCTGGTAGAAATAACGTCCTTCATGGGAGCCGCTCTTAAAAGTCTGTTTGACAGGGAGAATACTGTTTTCACCCGCTACCATTCGTTGACAATTAACAAACACCTCTCAAAACTTAATTTTTGCTCTCTATATGATTTCAAAAACTTAAAAGCTCTAGCACATGACTTAATCCCTGCTTCCCTCTGCGAAGGGCCTTTCTTTTACTTTTCATGTTGAGTCAGTACACCTATTTCCTTCTTCCTTGAGCAAGCATTTGAGTTGTTGTGATTCAACCATATATATCATTAATATTGTCAATCATGTCTTTATCCTTCTTGTCTTAGCACAAAGACTTTTGCCTCTAAGAATATAGCTTTGCAAGTTATCAATGACTGTAAAGAAGGTGTGATAATTGAGTGTGGAAGTTCTGCAATATAAGCTCTAATATAAAGACTCCTTTCGAAAGATAAGTATTGATTGCTTATTGTTCTATGACCAAGAATGAAGTGTGCCATTACTAATCTATAATTTCCTTCGTGTATTTTTATTGTGGTTGTTTCACTACTCATGTTCAAGTTAGGTTATATGAAGAGTAGTTGCTGTTTAAAATGAGTGTGTTGTTTAGTAATTACTGATGCTTCTTGTCCGTATTCTTTATTATCGACGCTTCACTCCATAAACTTTTGTTCTAGTTTACTGAGCTCAGCTTTCGCTTGGGGACAAGCGAGGTCTAAGCTTGGGGGGTTGATACGTCCATTTTGCATCACTATTTTATAGCATAATTTACTGTTATTCAATGATATATTTCATATTAAGAGGAGTTACTTATGTTATTTTGTCTTATTTTGCATGTTTGATGATCATTGGATAATTAACTGCCGGAGTCAGATTTCAGCTGGAAAAAGCAACGTCAAGGCACTATATTTCTGGAGCACTAAAAATATTTCCGAGAAGACAGATGTTCCTATTTTATCAGAAGATGGACTAAGCCAAAAGGGGAGGCTGAGATGGGCCAGGAGGGGCCCACACCACCCCTGGGCGCGGGGCCCACCTTGGCCGCGCCCTAGCCAGGTGTGGTGCCCCTGGCCCACCTCAGGCGCTCCCCCTTCGCGTACTTCATCCCCCAGAAACCCTAAGACACGGGGAGTCCGTGAGAAAATATTCCGCCGCCTCCACGAGGCGGAAACAACAGAGAGAGAAAAAGCTCTCCGGCAGGGAGAAATCTGCCGGGGAAATTCCTTCCCGGAGGGGGAGATCATCGCCATCCTCATCGTCATCGCGCTGGACTTCATCGGGATCATCATCATCATCATCTCCACCGCCATCACCACCATCACCGCTGCACCATCTCGTTCCGCTGTAACATCTAGGGCTATACTTTGTTTAGTTCATAGGGGAAACTCTCCCGGTGTTAATTACTCCTTGTGGTTGATGCTATTGAGTTTTATCGGTGAATTAAAGTATATGTTCAGATCGTTATCCATCATTATATCACCTCTGATCATGATCCATATGATGTCTCGTGAGTAGTTCGATTAGTTCTTGAGGACATGGGAGAAGTCACGCTGTTAGTAGTGGAATTATGTTGAGTAATATTTAATGGTTTGATATTTAAGTTGTGGTGCTATTCTTCTAGTGGTGTCGTGTGAACGTCGACTACATGACACTTCACCTTTATGGGCCTAGAGGAGTGCATTGTGTATTTGGTTGCTAATTGTGGGGTTGCCGGAGTGACAGAAACCTAAACCCCCGTTAGTATACCGGTGCACAAGGGAGCGTAGGATCTCAGAGTTTAAGGCTGTGGTTAGATTTATCTTAATTACTTTCTTGTAACTGCGGATGCTTGCAAGAGGTATAATCACAAGTATGTATTAGTCCAAGTAAGGGCGGTGCATTAGCATAGGTTCACCCACACAACACTTATCAAAACAATGAAGATTAATCAACTATGTGAAGCGAAAGCACTTGACTAGAATCCCGTGTGTCCTCAAGAACATTTTGTCATCATAAGTAAACCAACCGGCTTGTCCTTTGCTCTAAAAAGGATTGGGCCACTCGCTGCAATTATTATTACTGTCTTTTACTTACTTGCATTTTATTTACCTGCTATATCAAAAACCCCTAAAAACTTGTCTGCTAGCATTTACAGTGAAACCTTTACCGAAACTCCTTGTCAGCACCTTCTGCTCCTCGTTGGGTTCGACACTCTTATTTATCGAAAGTACTATGATACACCCCCTATACTTGTGGGTCATCAGCTACCTTTATATTATAATATTGGTCTACCTAGAGTAGACACTTGCCATCTTGTAGGATTTTATTATCAATGGATATCTTGTTGCATGATTGTTGGACTATTCGTGTCAAGTGGTTATTCTTGCGAGTACGTCATTGTAATCACGTTGGCTATTCAAATGGCCAGACTTTGGCGAGGATCCATCTTCCATCTTAGCAAGGATTTGGAGCAAGAGCGTGCTAGGATCAGTAGTCTAGCCAGATGCCTGTGGAATGGAGCCGCTCTAAGCCGTTGCCTTAGCCGTCTTCCGCTGCCAGTTAAACTCTGTCCTGAGCCATGCTTGGCAAGATATTTTGTAATGCCTTGATGGCCTTGTAAACCATTTGTAGCACTTTTTGTGCCTGATTGTGTAATGATTTCTATTATGTTGCACTGTCGTGACGTGCTGCCAGATATCTTGGGCTGGCGCATGAGGCGACCGCCTCTCTGGCGAGATGTGCCAGGAGGGGTGTCACAACCCGTGGTGGCTCCGGCCTTGAGGAACATCTCCGGGTCGCCGCCGTCGCCGAGCGTGGTGGGGTTTGATCTAGCGGCGGCGGAGGGAGGCCTCAATGGCGTCCTGCATTCCCTCCCACTCCTCCGGCTCCGACCAGTCGCCGTCGCTGTTCTTCTCTGCCGGGGCCGGGGCCGGTGCCGATGGTGGGGTGGGGGCAGGTTCTTGCGCCCTCTCCTCCGGTGCCCTTGACGTTGTTGTCACCGGCAAAGGGAGGTCGGGTATCTCGTCGTCCGACGACGAGCGGGCGCGCTCATCGTCGGAGTGAAAGCACTCCGGCGGCGACTCCCGCATGCTTGTGGGGAGGAAGAAGGAGCCGTGGCATGCCTCGTGCTCCGCGTCTATCACGGCGTCCCAGTACGGCGATGAAATGGAGTAGAAGCGGTCGGCGCGCTGCTCAAATGGCAGGTCCCTCCACTTCCGCATGATGTACTCGAGGCGGTGCCTGCCGCTCAGCGGCGGCGCCACCGGCACCTTGACGACGTTGGGCACCCACCCCGTGGGAGCACAAAGCCGTCTGATACAGGTATGTTGTGCCGGCGGTAGTCCTCCACCTCCTCCTCCAAGAGCGTCGTCGTCGGAGGCATCACGACGCGGTAAGAGCTGGCCGCGCCTGCAAGGAAACCACGCGACGGCAGAGGGTATGCCGCCGGTGGTGCTCGGGACGAAGTGCCCTTCTCGGGGCGACGGCGCGGTTGGAAGAGGTCTGCCTCGCGCTGCTCTGTGTGGCGGCGTTCCTGGGCCGCGTTCCACTCCTCCTCCTCGCGTTGCATCTCGCGGGCAAACGCCTGCCCCATCATACGATCCTCGCTCAGGAGGCGTTGCTGCTCGAGGTGCTTGTGGCGGAGCTTGGGAGTCATGGCCGCAGTCGTGGCGGCGTTGGCGCGCTCGCGCCGAGCACGACGGTCCGCGGCCATCTGCTGGCGGTGGAGCACATCCTCGGCGCTCTGCTCCGGTCGCGGCTTGTGGCTGCCTGGCATGGTGGCTAGTATTTCTGTGTGAGAGGCGAGGTGGTGTTGTGTGGAGAGGAGAGGTGCGCTGGGCGCCGTTTTAAAGCCGGCGGGGAGCGGAGGAGGCCGCTAGCTGCATTAACGCCGCCACCGGTACGTCTGCCACGCGTGCGCGCCACCTATTGGCGGGGAGTGGAGGAGGCCGCTAGCTGCATTAACGCCGCCACCGGTACGTCTGCCACGCCTGGGGAGCCGATGCGTCATTAAAACGCACAAACTGGCCACAATAAATGCGCATGGTCGTGGTGTGGCTGACGTGTCGGCCCCGCCCGTTAGGATTGGACGAGGCGCGTGTTGTCGCGGTTGCCGGCACGCCCGCTTAGAGCATCTCCAGTCGCGGCACCCAAATGGCCGCCCAAAGGCCTTTCGGACGGGCCATTTCGACGCCGTCCGGACTACCTGTTGCCTTTGGGTGCCGTCGCTCCCCACTCGCGGCGCCCAAATCCTTTGTTGTAAAATAAAATTTCGGCGATTTTCATTCAAACTTAAGGAAATTTTACAAATTTGAATGAAATTTAAATAAACCTAATCTACTGGCGGCGGTAGCGGCGCCTGAAGGCGTAGTAGGGTCCTCTTCATCCTCCTCCTTCTCCTTCTTCACGCCGGCGCCGCCGCTGCTGGGTCTTGCGCCGCCGTCCTCTTTCTTGATGCGGCTAGCGCATGCGTCGTCGTCGGTGAGGTCGAAGAAGGGCACGCCCTTGGACTTGGCGTGCTCGAACGCCGACCACGCGTAGGCATCGGGCCCGTCGAGCGGCGGTATGTCGTTGAGGGACGTGGCACCGACGGCCTGCATGATGGCGGCGTCGTCCGTGCCCGCCTGCACCGCCATGAGCTCGGCCAAGAGCGGCGACAGCTCCGGCTCCGCCTTGACCTTCATCTGCTCCGGCGTCGGCGTGAGCAAAGGCGAGGTGCGGGAGCGGGAGGAGGAGGCCGCCGAGCGGGAGGAGGAAGACGCCGAGCGCGACGAGGCAGACGCCTCACGCGCGCCCAAAGGTTCGCCGAGGAGGCGCCGGCGTCTGGAGCAGCGATCCGCCGTTGCGGATGTGCTCCATGACGGCGTCGAGGGTGCGCTCAGGCACGCCCCAGAACGTTCTTGTCCCGCGGCACCGGCCCAGGGCCGTCCCAACGGTTCATCTCCTCGTCGAAGAGGCGCTGGAACGCCGCCTCGTAGCGGGCGAAGTTGGCCAGGTACTCCGGGTCGCACCGCGAGTCGTCGCGCTCCTCCGGCGTGAGCTCCCGCCAGTAGTGGCGATGACCTCGGCACGGAAGTCGCGGTTCGCCCGCGTTAGCGGGCGCGGCACCGGGATGCCGCCGACGGAGACCGCAAAGCGGCCTGGGCGCGCATGTTGGGTGGCATCGGGTAGCCATTCTCCCGCAAAGCCTCCGACTGCTCCCGGAGGAGGGTGCGCGGCCCGAAGCCGTTCGCCGCCGCGCCTCCGGTGCGCCTCCAGTTGCCGTCCATCTCTCCTGGTTCAATGTGGCGGGCGAGTCTTGGTTCGCCGCGGTGGGGGTTACGAGTGCGAGGGCGAGGGTGAGGTGTGCGACTGGGAGCGGCGGGCGAGGCCTTTTAAGGTCGCCGGAGGGCGGTGGCATTAACGCCGCTGCCCTCGAAAAGCTGCGCCGCGTTGACGCCGCCGAGCAGTGGGACGCGACGGCTCACTGGCGGCCGCCGGCTGTGAAAACGAGGCGCGGCCACGCGGCACGTGGCTTTGACCACCATCGGTTGAAGTCGTCTGTGCCGCTGACAGGCGTGGCCCGCGCGTCGGAGAGGCAGACGTGGCGTCGCGCGTTATTGCGTCCGGGGCCGCCCGAGGACTCCCCAAGATGAGGGCGTGGGTTAGGCGTGCCGGACAGAAAACTGGGCCGCGTCGGACCCAATTCGCGTTTGGGCGCCGCGGGTGTGAGCAAAATTCTGTCCGGCACGCCCCAAAGGCTGGAGATGCTCTTACGTCCCTACAACCTGGGTGTGAAGCGGGGTGGCCGGACGCTCTATTGGGCGTGCCGACAACTTTTGGGTTATTTGGCGCGTCGCTGAGGACGATTTTGTGCCGGTCTATTAGGGCATGTACAATGCAAGATGCTTAGAGAGGTGCTTACAAAAATAAACCGGCTTTTATTTAAGCACCGGTGCTTATTTACACTAGGCAGATGCCTAACTAGCACCTTTCCTATACAAATAAACACCGGTGCTTAGGAAAAATGTCGGTTTATTTTTGTAAACACCCCTCTAAGCACTCTACATTGTACATGGTCTTATAGCGCAGTTGGTCGCGCGATGCTCTTATGTAGTACTCTCTCCGTTCCAAATTAATTGACTTTCATTTGCACACATGTGGATGTATGTAGACATGTTACAAGTATAGATACATACATATTTACACAAATGGAAGTCAATTAATTTGGAACGGAGGGAGGGAGTATCTTATGTAGTAGTTGAACGTCTATTCGGTTCCGTTACTCCTGACACTCGTCACGAAGCCACCTGCTCCGATCTACCGGCGCCGGACTGGGATTTTCTTGGATTGGAGGCTAGCTTCCCACACGCGTCCTCCATCATGCCTCCATGTTTCTCCATCGATGCTGCCTGCCGGCTCATTATTAAAAAGGAAAATCTAGCCAAGTCTGCTGGAAAATCCAACTGGCACTGTAGTAGTACGATGGATATTCATGAGTATTGTCTTTTTGCGGGAGCTGAATTTCATGAATCGCGTGCTGTACATCGGTACATGAGTGTTGCACATGTTAGGTTGTTGAACGTCTATTCAGTTCCGTTAGTCAGCATTAGCTTATTCATTATGATGATCTTTATTGTCCTTATTGATTTGGAGGCAGATGCAACGGCTTGAAGGACTCTTGACTCTTTGGGGAATGGTAGTTAGCGATCATCCCCGTGCGGCTGTCACCGACTGCAAATCGATAGAAGCGTCACAGGCAAAAGGCCTAACCCCTCCTTTGAGAATGCGAAGGAATGTCGGCTGGACCGCTTGTCATTCCCTTGTCCTGCTCAAATCACCTCCTCTGCCGGTTTGTCGTTGGCCCCGGACATCCTCTAAGCATCCTCCCCTCTCGACAACCTTTCTTCTCCAGCAGAGGCGAACCCCGCACCCATCCCCACCCTAAGCTCATTGACTGGTGTCTGCCTCGCTCCAGGATCACGGTCGCCTTCTCCACCACGGCTCCCTGATGGTTGTCACACCATCAAAGTGAAGTGTTGTAGCATGTGTACGAGTTGTGCTACGGTTGGACTTGTAAGTAATGGAAGAGTAGGTGTTTCAGTCCAGCACGTGTAACATAGGTCTAATATATATTTAAAAACATTGTGGGTAGCCAAAAATAGACTATATGAAACCTAGATTAAACATAATAAAGATCCCATTGGAGAACGGTTCAGTGCCCGAGTTGTCCATGCAGGGCGCCGGACCGACGTGGCATCCGTGTGTAATCTGGTGTGTCTGTAGACCGAGTTGGGCTTGTCGTCGTGTACATAGGAGGTGTGCCCGTTAAGTATGCTCCACAATGTATACGTTGATCGCTAAACTGCGTTACCAAATCTCGGTGTCGTTGCTGTTAGATCGATATGGCCTCCGACGTTAACAATTGATATGAGTATGATTTGCAAGCTACGACATGTTGATCGAGAGGATACCGTTGTGTCGTTATGTTCAGGGGCGAACCCATCATCCTCCTGAAAAGACATGAATGTTGCCTAGCAGGGGGTGAATAGACTATTAAAATACTTGGATAAATATGGAATAAAACTAGCGTTTCATCAATAAATAGCAAACCCTAAATATAATATACTAGACTCACCTATGTGCACTAACAACTTATACCAACAAAGATATACAACTAAGTAGCAAGATATTACTACAAGCACGAGGGTTATCACAATTGCATATATAGAAATAACCGAACAACAAGAGATGATGATTTATTTAGAAGTTTACTATCCAATGGAAGCTAGTCTCCGTTGGAGCAGCGTGGAGTCACAAGGATCCCAAGATAGTCACCAATTGCACACCATAATCTCCTCATGCCCCCACCAATGTGAAGTGCCACATACAAGTATGAAAAAGATATGCCCTAGAGGCAATTAAAAAAAGATATTTTATTTGTCATATCTCGATTGTTCATAATACGTTTTATACCATGCTATAACTGTATTGAGCGCAAACATTAATACAAGTGTGGTATGTAAACAACCAGGTCCCTAATAGCCTCTTTACTAGTCCATTGAGATCAACAGATGATCAAAATTTCCTGATCATGGACATGAATGTCAATTGATAATGGAGTCATATCATTAGTTGAATGATGTGATGGACGCACACCCAATATATAGAGAACATAGTACTTAAATCTTTGACTGTGAGATCATATTTAATCACTATCTCTGGAGGGTACTTTGATTGCATCAAACGTCGCACCTTAAACAGGGTGACAATAAAGATGTCCCTCTCAGGTATCTGAAGGAATAATTGATGCGTATGATCAAGAGCGGATTTGCCAATCCACATAGCAGGATAGATACTCTGGGCCCACTTGGTGAGATTGCATCAATGAGCTCGCAAGCATGTGACTAGGTCACGAGGATGTAATATCACAGACGAGTAAAGATAGTATTGTCGGTAACGAGATCGAGCTAGGTATCGTGATACCGGAGATCGAGTCTCGGACAAACTAAATATCACCAGACAAAAGGTATAAGACTTGACGTTTAAGGTTCAGACGACAAAGATATTCGTGACGCACAGGGGCTATCATGGGTTTCCAGATCCCGCTGTTAGCCATTGATCGGAGACATGTCTCGATCATGTCTGGAGTGATCCCGAACCGTAGGGTGGCACACTTAAGGGTAAGCGACGTTTATATTAGATTGGACGCAGAAGAGAAAATAGAGAGAAGAGCACCGGAATCGTTCCGGACATATCCGATGGAGTTCGAGGGCAACGGAATAAGTTTCGGAGCTAGAATAAATAAAGTAATATGTATTTATTATTAATTAGTGTAATTAATTAATAAATATATTTTTATTTTATTTTTAAAGGCAGCCCAACCTAAAATGGGCCAACTCCCGGAGGAGAAGGCCCATGGGGGACTGCACCAAAGGAGAGGGGAGAGGGGCAGCCGGCCTGGCTGGACGAATGGGGCCCACCAGAGCCGGCGCACCACCCTTGGTCGGCCGCACCATGTGGGAATAGTCCCACATGGCTAAGCCACGAAGGTGACATCCCTCCTCCTCCTTTAAATAGGGTACACCCATGCCTTGGAAATTCACACAGAAATTTCTCTCTCTCTCTCACCTTCGGACATGACTCCGCAATTGGAGTTTAGCCTAGGTTGAGGTTTTCTCCACCATACGCACACCGCCGTGCTGCTGGTCTTCTTCGGTCCAAGTCTTCTGCTTCCGCTGCTTTGCTGGACCGGAGCCCAGAGGTCGTCGTCTACACCGTACGTGTGTAGACCTACGCGGTGCTGCACTTGCGGCACTTGGAGAGTTCGTCTACACGACCTTGAGGTCGGCTACGTCAGCTTCATCGACAACGCTTGTGTGGGAGCGTAATCCCCGCTTTTCGGTCTACAAGGGTATGTACATCGATCTTCTCTGTTACTCTATATCTGCATAGTAATAGATTCTGGCTATTTAGGTTATCGTTGTTAGGATTATTTTTTTCTGCATACGATCCCCTTCAAAGTACAAGGTTGGGACAATCTCCACAAAAGCTTCTCCTCACTAAGAGGAGAGATGGATTTGTGGGATAATATATCTAGACTTCCGGCCTCTCTCATTTCCCATCAAATAGAAGCAAGAATCACATAGAAATAAAGAGATAGCAAAGCTCAAGTAGGGAAAAAATGGGGGAAACATGAGCTCAACAAATCTTGTGCCTTTGGGGAAGAATGGAGTCTTTTGTTGGACCCCTCAAAATCTAGCCATTACAGGAAAATAACCCTGGATAGGGAACCAGAGTGTCAACCATTTGGTGCAGATCTTGGCCAAGTAGAATATTGAGGTCGGAATCTCCGGTTGCCCCCAAGCCGTAGTCTCCGGTATTTACATACCGGAGTCTCTCGTCTGGCAACTTCGGAGTCTCCGGGCTGTTTTTAATAACCATTAGACTAAACTAAAAACGCCAACACTTCGCATCCGAACTCCGAATAGGGTGAGACTTATTTCCAACAGGCACTGGAATATTACTATCCATTGCTAAATTTGTCATTTTTATAGAACCTAAAGAAAATTGAGGTTCAGCTTGCAAATTTGCATGCCCATAGAAGCCTACCTTCCCAACGTAATTCATTTTTGATAAGATTCTTTTAGAACTTTTAAACATTTATTTTATCATGGTTTTCACCAGTTTCCACTAAAAGTAAAAGTTGGTTTTACCGGATACTTTCTCGGAGGCCCGTGCGGCCTAGTCTCTGGTGTGGCTCACGTGACACTGCTGTGCAAGAGGCCCATATGGAGCACCACGACCATGCAGGAAGCCAAGGCTAAGAAATATTGCAATGTTGGGTGTGTGCTAAGTCAAACGGAGACATATGAGCGATAATTCGATTTCCTACCGATTAATATACGGCGACAAAAGCACCCAACACGGTGAGGGAGCTCCTATGTGATGCAAAGCCGCTTGAAGGAGATCGGGTGGGCCTGGCCCATTTGTTTCCGCTGCCCATGTATTTTCTTGTTCTTTATGTTTATAAGTTTTATGTTTTCTTCTTTTTGAAAAAAATTCAGATTTTGAAAAGAGGTCCATATTTGAAAAATGCTCCGAAATTTAAAATGTTCAAATTTGAAAATGTTCGGATTCAAAAAAGTTTAGATCTGAATATTATTCAAATTTCAAAGACACTCGGTTTGAAATTATTCAAATCTTAAAACTGTTCAAACTTTAAAACATTTATATTTGAAAAATGTTCAGATTTGAAAACATGTTCAAATCTATAATTTGTGATTATTTAAAAATTGTTCAATTTTGAAAATGTTCAAATCCGAACATAATTATGAACAATTTTCAAAATGGGACACTTTTCAAGATCGTAAAAAGTAAAAAAAAAGATAAACGTAAAATAAAAAAAAAAAATAGGAAAAAAGAAACCAAAGAATAAAATAAGAAAAATGACCGAATCTACCACGAGCCGGCCCACCATTGGATTGCTTCACGCGGCGCGAGCGTTCGACGCCACGAACGGGCGTCACGTAGGATTTGCCGCGAGCCCCTATTCAGGACCCATAGCGTCCGCTACGGGACTGACGCTCGTAGGAGAGCCCCATTAAGTGGATATGGCATTTATTTTGCTTTCCGTTAGTGTCAGGGAAAAACATCAGGTTTTCCCGTTCAATCCGAAAAGATTAGAAAAAATAATTCAGTGAAAATTTGTGAAATAAAAAAAATTCCCTCATTTTGAACATTTTTGAATTGAATAATTTACGAATTTGAACATTTTTGGAATTTAACAATTTTCGATTTTAAACAATTTTTAATGTGAATAATTTCTGAATTTGAATAAAAAACGACCGGGTTTTATTTAATTTTGAGGAAATTTTGGAAATAAAAAATGTTTGCAGAACAATTCTCAAATCTGAATAATTTTCAAATGTGAACAATTTACAAATTCTGTAAATCTGAACAATTTTCAAATTTTCAAAATGTGAACATATTTCAAATTTGAACATTTCTCAAATGTGAACAATTTTTAAATATAAACAATTTGCAAATGTGAACAAATTTCAAATCTAAACGTTTTTCCAATGTGAACAATTTTTAAATATGAACAATTTTCAATTTTGAACATTTTCAAATGTGAACAATTTTTAAATATGAAAATTTTCAAATCTGACCAATTTTTTTATCTAAGCAATTTTCAGATCTAAACAATTTACATTTTAAAATTTGAACATTTTAAAAAACGAAAAAACAACAGGAAAAGGAACGTAAAAAACCGAACCTGAAAAACTGAAAACTTAAAAGAAAAAAGAAATCGAAAAAGTCAGGAAAAAGAGAAACAGAAAAGAAAAGGAAACAGAAAAGTAAAACGAAATAGGAAAAGAAAACGTAACGAGGGATAAAAAAACATACCTGGGCCGGCCATTTGCGGGGACGGACGTGCTAAGAGGTTGCGCGTCGGCGCCGTCAAGGACGCTAAAGCGTCAAATAGGGTTTGCCCGCGTCGACCCCGTAGCGGACGCTACGGGCGTCAAATAGGAAAGGCAGGATTTGCCGCATGGTGACTCACGCGACGAAAGGGTAACCTGAACTGCCTGGCCGCTACTTACTCGTCCTGACATGAGGACTGGGCCGGCTACTCCTCGCGCAGAGCGCGCGAGAGAATCGCGAGGATGACCCCCAAATTGCTAGAGGAAAGTCAGGTCCAAATATAACATTTTCTTGCTTAGTTCTTCTCTGCGCAAAGCCAGGCGACGCCGCAACAATCTCTCTCCGCGCCCCAAGTTTGCAATCCACAAAGCTCTCTCTGGATTCCACGGGTGCTTCTGTTCTGATCCAAGAATAGCACGAATGTTAACTGGCGGATCAGTGACTCTGACGGCGGTGCCGACTGATCGAGCAGTTCTCGAGTTGTCGACATATACATGTCTGAGACATGCATATCTATATATGCTTTGCAGCTGAGGAGGAATCACCTTTGTGAGCAGCGATAATAGATAGTTTGAAGCTTTGAACTGAAACTACTTGCATGACCCACAGCTAGATGCTCAGCCACGTGCGTGCTGTAGCTCCGAATCGACCGGTGCAACCCGGGAGGAAACAACGGCCATGCCCTGGGTATGCATTATCATAAGTTCATCGCTGTCCATGGACACATGGAGGAGCTAAATGCCCTATGTGTGACTACCCAGCAGACACAGGCACGAGACTAGATTCTGTTTTCTTTTGATATCACACGAGGCTTGATTCTAAAGAGTCGTTTTAGAGCCTAGCTAGCTCGGGGAATTGCGAAATCACCAAATGTGGCAGTACTTCTAAATTTTGGGGAATGGTGAAATATCCAAAAGTGGCAATGCTTCGAAAACTTTGAGAACCGAGTTTTTCTTATTCAGGAGGAAGTCGTCATGTTCGATGACACATGGCTGGGCCCGACCCAACATTCGAAAACACTTGCCTTAGCATGTTCAACCGGTTTTGACAATATTGAGACTATCTATCCGCAGATACGTCCGTACGTGTCACTGGCAGGGTTTGAACACCACTCAAAAATTTATGTGAAGTGATCCTTAAAACTATGCAACTACATGCATATTGTTTTTGTGCATACATAAAATATACACCAATTTTACCTCGTGCATATAGATAATCCATACATAGCGAGTATAGTCACGACCAACATACTGTTGGCCTCAATGCATAGTGGAGACACATATGTCTTAATCTCGTTCATATTCAGCCGAGTTGCATCCGTCTTAATCTTGTAATCATCTACGGTATCGACAAGACGCAAGTCTATTTTCAGCTTTTTTTTTAAGTTTCCTCTTGTGTTTTCTATCCTCATCTTCTCTTATTCCACCCTCTTCTTGTCTTCTTCTATTCTCTTCGTCTCCTTTTCAATCTTCTTCATTGCTGATAACCCACAAGTATAGGGAATCTGCTGTAGCCTTTTTGATAGGTAAAATGTCGAACACAACGAGTAGGCAAAGGTATAGTTAGTATTCTGTAAATTTCTATCAACCACTGATATAACTCTAAGCACACCAAACATTTGTTTTATCTAGAAAATAAAACCAGAAGAATTTGGTATGAATAAAAGGATAGATTTGCAGGATAATAAAAGAACAAGAATATGAAACTTAGTTGTAGCAGCAATATAAAACCATAAAGTAATAGATCATGAGTGTGAAATATTGGTGAAAATTATTGCGAAATCGTGCATTATCAATTAGTCAAATTACTAGGTTGATTATTCTCATTATTGAAGTTTTATATGTGGGAGAGGCCACTAATAACATGCTCTTAACTATTTGTAATTACATGTACTCATGGTTGGTACTCTAGCAAGCATCCGCAACTAATAGAAGATACATTAAGCTAAAACCCAAACATAGCATTAAGATAATTGGTTCCCCTTCATACCCATACATATCAATTGCTAAATTCAGGAGCATGTTTCTGTCACTCACCCTATGTTATCAATTACTAAACTTATAGCGATAATCTCTATGCGTCATAAACATATGACGGGCACCGTACGATAGGGCAACAAAATAAAAAATAAAACTCAAATCAACCATAGAGATATCACCAGTTAATCATATGACAAAATAAACTACACAAACATATCATAGATGCCATAGATCATCTGCAAATAATTTATAACAACAAACACCATGTTCACATAGGGGATTACATGACAACATGTACCTTCTGTTTGGAATCTCACACCATCTGTGGGTCTTTTTCTATAGTCTATGTACTTGGACTATATGAATGATCATACTCCTTTTTTACGTAAATACATTTGGAAAATTAAGGTTCTCTGAAGATTAGGATGTTCTTGGGGTTCCTTAATCGGAAAGTTTTATAAACTAAAGATAATCTTGCCAAACATAATTGGGACGGGTGAAAAAATATGTTGCTTTTGTGATAAAGATGAATCAATTCAGAACCTTTTTATATATTGTCCGTTTGCCAAGTTGATATGGCGTATATTCACTTGACTTTTAGCCTATCACCACCACCGACCAATATAACGAATTTATTCGGAAATTGGTTAAATGTCTTTTTTGCAGGTTTTCCCATTGGCTACTCATTGGATTCGTTCGAGGTCTTAACTCCAACAAGAGGAGAAAGACATGTTCTCTAGGTGCAACAGGCTAGAATTGGTTGCAGGGGATTTTTTTCATCTAGGCCACCTCGCAGTTTCCTAGGTCTATCACGAGTTGATTTTTACCTTCACAATGTTACTCATTTTTAGATGGTCATCAGTGTTTCGAATTTATGCTGTAAACGTTTGTGTACTCTTGAATAAACTAATAAATTAAATCCGTATGCATCACTTTAATGTAGAGGGCGAGAATGTCCCCATTTCAAAAAGAAAAAACCAACAAAACAGATGATGGATCATACGGCCCACAAGCTTATAGAAACTAAAAGTGGGGTCGCAATTAACAGAAGGGGTCGGGAACAGAAACAACAATAGATACAAAATGTGAAAGCCACATACAAGTCGAGGCACAGAATGTGGATGGCTGAAAGACATGTCGTGAGAACTTTGTCCTCAAAAGGCATGGAAAGCACAATTTAGGCATTTGCCGATGAAAATTAAACGGGTTTCTTTCTTCGAGACGATCTACGAAACATAGAGAAGGCCATGAGTGGGCCGACACTTGATGTTCTTCCTCATGTGAAAAGGTATGCATGGTGACCGATGCGAAAGAGACCGGCGAGTGAGCCGCTGCCGGGGAGAGCCCCCGGCGGAGCAGGGGTGGCACTCCATACATACACGTACATGTTGAGAGGAGACTTGTGATTGGGTCGTAGAACGAGAGATGGTTAACCAACCTACGTCCCTGCAAGCATATATGGCTTTGGGACATCGGCCTCAGAAAAGCAATCGTTGTACGTTGAGTGTTGACGTTAACCACACCCTCATTTTGGGAGGAAAAGGCCGGGACCAACAGCATATGCAAGTGTGAGTGACCAAGTCCCTTTTAGCCCAGCCTTTGCTCTCCTAATCCAGACAGACAGAAAAGGAAAGGGGGTTTCATAGGCCGCGCTCCTCTCTGCCGCCACCACAAAAACAAGCACACAACACGGCGCACACTGTTCCATCGGATCGCGAAAGGAGAGCGATCGAAAAGAAGCATTGCATTGCCGCCCGGGCGCGCGGTGACGGTGGGGTTTCGCTATACCTGCACCGTCGATCTCCACGCTCTTCTTCTCCAGGCCGGAAGCTGGAGCGCCACATCGCGCGGGTTTTGCCGACCTAAAAATGATGAAAAGGCCTATAGCCTTGACTTTAAACTCCTGCCGGCTGATCATCAATTTCTTTATTTAATATTTAAGTCTCCGAGTGACAGGAGAAATAATATTTAATTATACAGGACCAGGGCGCTAAATGCCGACGATGTAAAAACATAGGGCGAGGAACAGCGTCGATTTTTTGAACTGTAATAACACACTACCCCAACAAAGTTTTGTATTGTACTGGGTAGATCGGGCAAGATACAGCTGCTTCAACAATATTGTAAGAAGGGAAAGCTGACTTTATATACCATGAACACGCAAGAAAACAAAATGAGATGATCGAGCAGTGTACGCAGGACCTTGTTGGAGATGATCGAGGAAACAATGCAATATGGCATGCTGCTGGCAGACGAGATCACCGATGCTTTGAGCTCGTTCTAGCTACGCGTTTATTTTATGTATAGACGATCGAGAATAATGGCCGGATCGAGCAGTGTAGTATCAGAGGAACCCTGGCCAGCAGCTGACCAATCTAGACGATCGAGTAGAATATGCTTGGCCTGCGTCTGCGCGTGATCCCATGCGTGTGAAACCGTTGAACTCTCGCACGCTCTCAATATCTGTTTTAAAAGGAAGGAACAATTGCAAAGATCAGCTAAAGAACAGAGGTATAGGTTTAAAATACTTGGGTTCGGTCAGAGTGTTAAACTATAGCTAGGGAAAAGCCGCTGTTAGGGGAAGTTTTGTCTGCTCTAGCGGATGAGCTAGGGAACAAACTGCCGCCCTTGACAGTTTGCTTTATTCTCTTCATCGTTGATGGATGGAGCATGTTCCTTAATTTAACATGCTTAGTTAGCAGCGGCGGACCGGCAAGTATTTTATGTGATTTTTAAATATACAATTCTATTGACTAACTACTAAGTATGTATCGAGTATATATGGTCATGGATGCTTACGAAGTAGCAGTAGTTGTATTTGCATACACTAGTAGAAACATGCCTTCGGTTCGGAGCTTTAGTCCCGGCCATGTTTGGAACCGGGACTAATGTGAGCATTAGTCCCGGTTCCAACGGTTAGGACGCCGCACGGCTCCAGTCCCGAGTCGAATGGGACCTAGTCCCAGTTGGTAATACCAACCGGGATTAAAAGTGTTGTGCCAGGTTGCGGCAGGGTGGGGTCCAGCACGAGCGCCTTTAGTCTCGGTTGGTAGACCTTTAGTCCTGGTTGGAGATACCAACCGGGACAAAAGGCTTTCTGCTACATATCACCTCCTGCCCGAGGCCATCTTCATTTTTCCTGCCCCGAGTCATCTCCATTTTTCTCCTCTGTTTCCTCTCCCGAACTCGAGTTCATCCCCATTTTTTTCCACGATTTGTCAAGATTGGCGGCGCCCCATCTATCCAAGGGTTCTAAAAGGTTAGCAAATTCATCCTTTCATCCACATTGCTAGTTTAGCTCATTTCATTTTGCTAGTGCTAGCTAGGTGTTTGATGAAATGACTAAGTTAGTTGCTCATGAAGTACTAACTTAGTAGAAAAGATCCATGAAGGTAAATTGTAAATGGTATGAATATTTCATAATTATGTGAGAGTTTATTTGTTTTATATGCAATTTGAGCTTAAATTAAAGTATGATTTGTGGGTTTTAGTGCCGTCCCGTTCCCTTCCTCGTCCTCACCGCCGTCGATCGCCCGCGCCGTCCCGTCGCCGGCACCACCTTGGTGAGCTTCTTGTTCTTATCTTTAAAAAAAAACTTATTTGTATGACTTAGATGCATAGTTACTTGTATAATTTTCTTACTTGTATGATTGTTTGTTATATATAGTGCCATGGTTTTGATATCCGTCCCCATCAGCCCTCCTCCGGTTTATGATTCGGATGTGGTATATTATCTTTTATAACTATTTATTTCATTTCGTGTTTATGACAATTATGCCGACCAACTTGACATAGATATTTTTATCTAGGAGGTATGTGAACCAGAAATTCCAACCGACCCTCTTGTCGAGAAGTTAAATTTAGTTGAAAAGAAAACGATGATTTGAAAGAAAATTGAAAAGAATTGAAGAAGAGAAGATGAAATTGGAGTTGTATCTTGCCGATGTCGTCAATGATCACAAGATCAAGATGGATGAACTGCGCTTGAAGATTAGAAATATTAGAAAAATATGCCATTAATAAAGAGGCTTGGTATCATTATGCTGTTGGATCAATGGTTAACTTAGTTGCGATTTTGATCGCATTTGTTGTTGCATTTAAATGCCTTAGATAGTTGTATGTGGTATGAGAACTATGTTGTTTTATAAGAACTATGTATGAACTTTATGTATATATTTTTGCAATAATAATATTTAGTCACTACTCTACTTTGGTTTTATTGTGATGAACTTGTATTAATTTGGTCACTTCTCTATTCATAATGTTGTGTGTAATGGTTTTGATATACTTATATAATGCAGATGAGTCGGCAATGAATGTACGCTGACCGACGCTCTCAGGAGTTCATTAATGGCATACATTCTTTTATCCGTGTGGCTGAGACAAACAAACGGAATGGTTTTATGTGTTGTCCATGTGATGTCTGTAAGAATAAGAAGGATTACTCTTCCTCACAAACCCTTCACATCCGCCTGTTTTGGTCCGGTTTCATGTCCGGCTATAATTGTTGGACCAAGCACGGAGAAAGAGGGGTTATAATGGAAGACAGTGAAGAAGAACATGATGATGACAACTATCTTATGTTCCCTGAATACGGTGGTACTAGAATGGGGAAGCTGAAGAAGAGGAAGCTGGAGAAGAGGCCATTGTTGATGAGCCCGATGATGATCTTCGTCGGGCCATTATTGATGCACAGATAAACTGCGAAAGTGAAAACGAGAGGTTGAAGTTGGAGCGCATGTTATAGGATCACAAAAAATTGTTGTACCCAAATTGCGAAGATGGCCAGAAAAAGCTGGGTACCACACTAGAATTGCTGCAATGGAAGGCAGAGAATGGTGTATCTGACAAGGGATTTGAAAAGTTGCTGAAAATATTAAAGAAGATGCTTTCAAAGGATAACGAATTGCCCCCAGTACGTACGAAGCAAAGAAGGTTGTCTGCCCTCTAGGATTAGAGGTGCAAAAGATATATGCATGCATTAATGACTGCATCCTCTACCGCGGTGAGGAGTACGAGAATTTGAATGCATGCCCGGTATGCGGTGCATTGCGGTATAAGATCAGGCGAGATGACCCTGGTGATGTTGAGAGCGAGCGCCCCAGGAAAAGGGTTCCTGCCAAGGTGATGTGGTATGCTCCTATAATACCACGGTTGAAACGTTGTTGCGATAGCACAAAGAAGACCGTAAGAAAGACGTGATGTTGAGACACCCCGTTGATGGGTCGGAGTGGAGAAAAATCGAGAGAGAGTTCCCGGACTTTGCAGGTGACGCAAGGAAATTATGGTTTGGTCTAAGTACACATGGCATGAATCCTTTTGGCGAGCAGAGCTGCAGTCATAGCACCTAGCCTGTGAATCTATGTATCTATAACCTTCATCCTTGGTTGTGCATGAAGCGGAAGTTCATTATGATGCCAGTCCTCATCCAAGACCCGAAGCAACCCGGCAACGACATTGATGTGTACCTGAGGCCATTAGTTGAAGAACTTTTATAGTTGTGGCGTCAAGAAGGTGTACGTGTGTGGGATGAGCACGACCAAAAGGAATTTAACCTACGAGCGTTGTTGTTTGTAACCATCAATGATTGGCTTGCTCTTAGTAACCTTTCAGGACAAACAAATAAGGGATACAATGCATGCACGCACTGTTTAGGTGAGACTGAAAGTATATATTTGGATAAATGTAAGAAAAGAAAGGCAAGTATTTCAAAGGTGAGGCAGATCACCGAACGAAGCCTACCCGCCCTACTGGTGATAATATAAATGGTATGGTCAAGGATTTAAAAGTAATCTTTGGAAAGGGTCCTGGCGGACAATCTGTTCCGAATGACGCTGACGGACATGCACCCATGTGGAAGAAGAAATCTATATTTTGGAAGCTACCCAATTGAAAATTCTTTGAGATCCGCTCTACAATCGACGTGATGCACGTGACGAAGAATCTTTGCGTGAACCTGCTAGGCTTCTTGGGCGTGTATGGGAAGACAAAAGATACACCGGAAGCACGGCAGGACCAACAACGTATAAACGAACGAGATGACCTGCATCCAGAAAAGTATCAAGGTCCTGCCAGCTACGCTCTTACCAAAGAAGAGAAGTAAATGTTTTTTGAAGTCATGAGCAGTATCAAGGTCTCGTCTGGCTTCTCGTCGAATATAAAGGGCATAATAAATATGGCAGAGAAAAAGTTCCAAAACCTAAAATCTCATGACTGCCACGTGATTATGACACAATTACTTCCGGTTGCATTGAGTGGGATTCTACCGAAAATATTCGAGTACCCATTGTGAAGCTATCTGCATTCCTCAATGCAATTTCTCAGAAGGTAATCAATCCAGAAACTCTACAAAGTTTACAGAAGGATGTGGTCCAATGTCTTGTCAGCTTCGAGTTGGTGTTCCCACCATCCTTCTTCAATATTATGACGCACCTCATAGTTCACCTAGTCGAAGAGATTTCCATTCTCGGTCCTGTATTTCTACATAATATGTTCCCCTTTGAGAGGTTCATGGGAGTCTTAAAGAAATATATTCATAACCGTGCTAGGCTAGAAGGAAGCATCTCCAAGGGCTAGGGAACAGAGGAGGTCATTGAGTTTGTGTTGACTTTATTCCTGACCTTAAACCGATCGGTGTTCCTCAATCGCGGCACGAGGGGAGACTGCGTGGAAAATGCACGCTAGGAAAGAAACCAATAATAAGTATGGACGACATTCTTTCACTCAAGCACACTACACAGTTTTACGAAATTCAACTTGGTGGCTCCGTATATCGAGGAACACATGAATATTGTTCGCTCCTACTGTTTTCCTAAGCTAGATGCCATGTAATTTTTGACAGGAACTCCACCACGCATGTAAATGTCCCATATTTATAAAATATAAAATCGCAGTACGGGCTTTCCCTACTGTTTTCCTGTCAAAAAAAATAATTGTACGCTCTGAAAACCCGGAGCAGTCTGACTCCTCGATTAAAGGAAAACATATGGAGACTTTCGGCGGTTGGTTGCAAACACATCTCATTAATAACACCACTGTTGGAGAACAGCTGTACTTTTTGGCCAAGTCACCATCTTCGACTACATTAACTTTCCAAGGGTACGAGATAAATGAGAATACATTTTACACGGCCGCCCAAGATAAAAAGAGCACCAACCAAAACAGTGGTGTCCGTTTTGATGCAACAAACAACAATGGGCAAAATGACACATATTATGGTTACATAGAGGAGATATGGGAACTTGACTATGGATCTGATTTTAAGATCCCTTTGTTTCAGTGCAAATGGGTCAAGCTGACAGGTCGGGTAAAGGTAGACCAGCAGTACAGAATGACAACAGTGGATCTCAACAATCTTGGGTGCAGAGACGAACCATTCGTCCTAACCAATGATGTGGCTCAGGTTTTCTATGTGAAAGATATGTCTACCAAACCGAAAAAAAGAAAAGATAAGCAAGCGAATACATCATACGACGAGCCAAAGCGCCACATAGTTCTTTCAGGGAAAAGAAACATCGTGGGAGTGGAGGACAAGACAGACATGTCAGAAGATTATAATAATTTTGATGAAATTCCGCCCTTCAGAGTGAACACTTACCCAAGCCTCCTGTTAAATGATGAAGATTGTCCATGGTTACGGCGCAATCATAAGAAAGGGTCAACATACGCGAAAAAAAAAATTTATACCCCAACACTAGATACGGATGTTGGTGATGTGTAATAATGTATTAAACCTTTTATTTAACTATGTCCTGAAAACTTTTTGGTGATGTGTAATAATGTATTAAACATTTTATGTAACTGTATTAAAACAATAAGAATCACTCAAAATATTGGATGTTCCAAAAGTTTTTGAGGATGTTTTCAGAAAGAATCACTCCAAAAGGAACATTTAAATATAGACAATTAAACAATTAAATCAAATATAGATATGAGTTTTACAAATAAAGATATGATTTTTACAAATATAGACAATTAAATCAAATAGATATAAAAGAAAAAGGAACTAGAGCAAAAAAACAAAACAAATAGATATAAACAAAACAGAAAACAGAAAAAAACAAATATAGACATGTAAATCAAATAGATATAAAAGAAAACAAAAAAAAGAAAAAGGAACTAGAGCAAAAAACAAAACCATTTAGTCCCGGTTGGCATTGCCAGCCGGAACTAAAGGTGGGCTTCGCGCGCGAATTTTCGCGGCCAGCCCAAAAAGACCTTTAGTACCGGTTGGTGGTACCAACCGGGACTAAAGGACCTTTGGTCCCGGTTCGTGGTGCCAACCGGGACTAAAGGTCTATTTGGACATTTTAGATCTCCCGATCGACCATCTTCCTCCTCATTGATCAGTTCCTCTCCCCCTACTCCAGTTCCCCGACGCCGACGTCGCCTCCTCCCATCCGCCCTGCCACAACGCCCGCCCGAGGTGCTGCCGCCTCCCCCTCCAAGACGCACCGCCGTCACCTCCCCTCCCCCACGCCCGAGGTGCTAACCCCTCCCCCTCCGCCCGCCCGAGGTGCTGCCGCCATCGAGGTGCTGCTGCCGCCTCCCCCCCCAAGACGCCGCCGTCGCCTGATGCATGTAAAATGCATACATGAACTTTGCACTTTAATTGCTTATATTCCAATCATATTTGCATCATATAAGGGTTATATCAATGTTTTATAATGATTTTGGGAATATTCATTTATTTCCTATTTTTATGGAATTAACCCTGCACAGGCAGAAAACCCCGTTTTCTTATTTTAATGTTTCAGGGACCCAAACGTCAACGAAATCACCTGGAAATTTACGGGCGTCAATATTTGGAAGGAAGAAGACCTGTGGGCGAAGGAAGCGAACAAACGGAGGCCGAGGCCAAACGGGGGTGGCCCACGCGGCCAGGTACTGTAGCCGCGTGGGACCCACCCGTTTGGCCTCGTGGCTCCGTTGCCTTCGATCTTTCTCCACCGACATCGTCTTGACCTAAAAACGCCTATAAAAAAGGTCCCCCGACGTTCTCTGGAAGGAGCGCCGCACAAACACAGAAACACCGAAACGGAGATCAGGAGCTGCAGATTGGAGGGGGAAAACTCCGGCGGGGCGCTGCCGGCGTGGTCTCCATCTTCTCCATCGACTTCTCCACCGTCTCCATGATGAAGAGGGAGTAGTCCACCTCTGGACTATGGGTTTGTGGAAGTAACTTATGTATCTCTCCTCTCTTGAGCTTCACTAATTAGCACCGTATGAGCTGCTGAACATGATTACGGTCACCGTTGTAATACCTTTGTGGTGGATCTTTATGAGTTAATATATGTTTGAGATTGCAATGTTTGTTTCAGTTATGAGTATAGATGCATATTATGTACCCCGTTCTTGTCTACTTGTTTTGATCAAGCATGTTTATGAGAGCGTGTGTGGGGGAACGTGTGCATTAGTTGGAGTAACGGGGGTGGCTAGTGCAGTGAACGTGAGAGAAAGTTCTGCGATCCACTTTGGTATCTTTACCTTACTTTGTTGCCTCACTAGGGATAAACTAAAATACCATGCTACCGGGGATGTGGGCGTGACCATTGCCACTACTCCATGACTAGATCTAGCATGTTCTTATTTTCACTTCATGTCATGATACTTAATGCTATACTCTGAGTTATCTTAATTACTGAGGTGTTATGATTTAGTTCGCATCTTGGTGGAGTATAAGAGAGGTTAATAACCAAAAGATCTCTATGTTAGGACGTGATGCCCATATATCTAAGTAACTTGTTATCAAACCCTGTGTTGCAATCTCATATGTTAACTGTTGTGTTCCATTGTCTACCACTTTATAAAGAGAGAGTGCATTTGTGAAACCATGAACCCCAGTCCATTTTTAATCATAAGAAACACCTTTCCAACACCATATACCACTTTTCTATTTTCAGCCATCATTAAATCCGAAAATACAAAAATACTTTTCATCTTGCATACATCATTCAAAAACCCAAAAATATCATTTATCATTGCATCCACCATCATTGCATATTTATTTCTTGTTTGCATTGCATAACTATCCTGATATCATTCTTACACCTTGTGCTTGACAACCACAGGTGAGGTTGAGGACCAAAACATCTAACCTTGTTTTGTAGGTAACCAAAAGAAGGATAAGAAGATAAATCTACCACTTCAGATTCCCCGAGAGTTCGATATTAAACCCTCGAGTCACCCCTCGTGGGGAAAACTGTCTTCCACTTACTATACACTCTGCACTTGGAGTCTCAACCTAATCCCGTTTATTTTGCAGGTATCAAGCCTTGCTCTTCGGGATCATCAAGACGTTTTCTGGCGCCGTTGCCGGGGAATCGTAGCTGAGAGATTTATCCAAGGGTGTGCATCATCGCATTCATCTCACAACAAAGTCAACGTCACCAACTTGTGCTAACACCTAAGCTTGGGGAGGTTGCACCTACGTGAGCACCATCTTATCCATCTTTACTTACAAAGCAATTTATTTGTTTTGTTAGTGTCATTGCATATCATATCATATTTATTTCAGTTTTGCATAAAAAATTAAAAATACCAAAAAAACTTGCTAAAATGGGAGAAAGAACTAAGCTGTGTGACTACACAAACACTCCTAATGATCAATTTATCACGAGAGCTATTGCCACACCTAAGATAAATGCTGAGAGTTATGAAGTAAGTCCTAGTTTGTTGAACTTGATAACTAGGGAACAATTTGGTGGTAGTGCTATGGAGGATGCCTCTATGCATCTTCATGACTTTGTTGAAATATGTGACATGCAAAAGTTTAAAAATGTGGAAAGTGATATCCTAAAACTGAAGTTATTTCCTTTTTCACTTAGAGGAAAAGCTAAAGAGTGGTTGCATTCCTTGCCATCTGGTAGTATTAATTCTTGGGATGATCTAAAAGAAGCTTTCATTAAGAAATATTATCCCCCTGTTAAAATTTTGCAAAATAGAAACAACATCCTTTCTTTTAGGCAAAATGAAAATGAACATGTTGCTATGGCTTGGGATAGGATAAAACTTATGCTTAGAACTTGTCCCTCACATGGAGTTAATGAATGGACCATATTACACTCTTTCTACAATGGTTTAAACTACATGTCTAGAAACATACTTGATTCTGCTGCTGGAGGTGCTTTTATGAGTAAGACTATAGTAGAAGCTAAAAATATATTGGAAAGCATTTTACAAAACTATAGTCAATGGCATACTGATAGGGCACCTAATCCTTCTAAGAAAGTGAACTCTATTGAAGAAACTAATGATTTGTCATCTAAAATGGATACTATTCTTGCTTTGCTTAATAAACCTAGTGTTGAAAATGTTCCTTTGCAAGAACTAGTTGGAAACAATTCTGAAAATATTGATGTCAACTTCATTAGGAACTATGGTAATAATGGGTATGGTAACAACAATTATAACTCTTATAATAAACCCCCATATGTGCCAAATAAATATGCTTCTAGTGGTAATGTTTCTAGTGACTTGGAAAACACCATTAGATCTTTTATATCTACCCAAAAAGAGCTTAATAAGGAATTTATCTCTAAGTTTGAAAAACAAGATGCTTTGTTTGAAAGGGTAGATCAGCTTACTAAGGAAGTCTCATCATTAAAGAGCATCATTACAGCCCAAAAACATGAGGAAACAATAAAATATTGCCAAGAGGTTATCAATAAGTCTTGGGAACACATTCATGAGCAAGAGAGAGTTGCTAAAGAATCTATTGGGGTAATGAAAGAGGTTGAAGTTGAGGAAGTTAAAATGCTTAATGAAGTCAAGGATCCTTTGCTTGACTTAGAAAATTGTAGCTTGCATGAATTAATATCTATCTTACAAAAATTTGCAAGTGATCCTTCCATCAACACTAACCAAGCAGGTTTTGGTTCTTATATTGCTAATCATGTCTTGAAAGAAAAGATTGCTAGGTACAACCAAGAGGCTATGATACCACCTAAGCTTGGGGATATGTGGATACCTAAGGTACTAGTAACTATTGGAAAAGAGACACACCATGCCATACTTGATCTAGGATCTAGTGTCTCTGTTTTATCTAAAGAACTATATGAAGTGCTTGAATTGAAAAATCTTGAAAAATGCTCTATTGAACTAGCACTTGCTGATGACTCTATTAAACATGCTTTGGGAAAAGTAAGTGATGTTATGGTAGAGTTACATATGACTTTTGTGCCTGTGGATTTTCTAATCATGGACATGGGGAATAAAACCTCTAGTCCTATTATTCTTGGAAGACCTTTTCTTCGTACCACAGGTGCTATCATTGATTCAAAGGAAGGGAATGTAAAGTTTCAGTTTCCACACAAGAAGTGCATGGAACACTTTCCAAGGAAGAGGGAACCACCAAAGTTCAAGCTCCCTCATGAGCTTCGTCCACAATAAAACAACAAGTAAGAAGCCTAGCTATATGGCTATAAAGAAAGCGCTTTGCGGGAGGCAACCCGGTTATTTTTATGTGTGATTTTTCTTTGTGTCCTCTTGCTGTAACAAGAGATTTTTTTAGTTAGGTTCTGGAGTTTTAATAAAGTGCCAAGTTTTACCCTTTTTGGTTTGAAAAAGTTGCTTATAGCGTTCGGAGATTTTATTCCTGCACAGTCAGTGCACGGTATGATTTTTAATTCTTATTCTGTAACTCCGAATGAGCTCATATTTGAACTGTAGTTGCAACTTTTCATCCTCTGTATGCATGAATTTTTCGGAATTTTTCGAGAAAGTTTGGTAGGGTAGAAAAATACGTTTTGCTGCTGCTGTTTTTCTGGACAGATTCTGTCCCATTTTGTTTGATGCATGCTTTGAGCTTTTAAGTTGAATCTTTTTGATCCAATTGAGTTTATGAGTAGGCATACAACATTATACACTTTCTGGACATGTCATATGAATTTTTGTTCAAGGATTATATGCAGCAAGGAACCTATTTGTTTATCACTATTAATGCACCCCACAGAAAAGAGATGGGAGAAACGGTGTTTTGAAGTTTTTTCACAGGGATTGGAGGAGATGCACCAAGAGCTATCCAAGGATGGTGAAGACCATAAGCTTGGGGATGTGAAGACAACCCCGCTGGACCTACACACTCTCGGTTTGCACACGTCCAACTTCTGTTTTTCGATCGAAACACTTTATCGCATAAACTTGGAGCGTCGTTTTTGTTTTTGTTTGAGTCTTGAGAGACCACCACACTATCAATTATATATGAGAGAGCTACTGGAAATATGGGTTGAAATATGTTGGATGCTTTTATAAGATTGGGAAAAGGGATGTTTGACTTGATTTTTAATGATACATATAGTTGCATGATTCATGAGCTTGTTTATGAGTAATAGTTTGCAAATTCTTTTTGTAGAGCTATCACTTATTCATGTTTTGGTGCTGATTGTTATTTACTTGGTTTAACATGGATTAGTTAGTTCTATGGACACTCATGCATGCATCTAGATGGTCAACTTTCTCCCTTTTGCTAGCCCAAAAACTCCAACAAGCAAAAACTTGTTTCCAACACCTTCAACCAAAGTTATTCCAGTGAGTCCACCATATCTACCTATTGGCTTTATGCTATTCCGAGTATGTTTAACATGTTGTTTGTGTTATCTTACCTCTGAATGAAAATGTTTATGTTATTGATTGCAATGGAAAAAATTGGTTATATAGCTCTCACGAACTTGATGCACAATGTTCTTTTATTTGCATAATAAAACTTGACCCATTGTGATTAAGATTATGATGTTTGTGGCTTGATGAATGTTTTGGGTTGGAAGTTAGCCCATATGTGCTGTCACATGGCAAGCTTTCAACACGCTCTTCATCTCATTTAGTTGATATCATGTGCTTTTGTCTATGGATGCTTATCATGTTGAAATAAATGTGGAAATAGAGTGAGTTTAAATGAGTTTGTGTAAATGGTTAGAGAGACGCCTGGGCCGCTAATCTAAGCCATGCATCATTCATGGTGGAAATTTACTTACATACTATGGTGAACCTTCTGTGATACACCTTGCAATAAAAAACTATTCCAAATGGTAAATAAAAAGGGTGTTGAGATTGTTCATTTTGTTTGTTTGTCTTGTCATTTTGATATGGGCTTGTTCCATATCTTGGGACAAGAGGTACCCCAGTTGACGCTCTTGATGATACTATTATGCTTACAATGATATTTAATTGAACTTGCTTTGTTTCCCAAGTTGAGTAACACATGGTGTAAGTACTTGTATTCAAGGGGCATGAGACATTCAACCCATTCTTTATCAAGCACACTACTCATATTTGCTTTCACTTTAACCTTAATCATTCAAGATGCTATGATAGGGGCAATGAGAGCTTGACACCAATGAATACCTTATTGCAATCATTAACTTAAGTAGAAGAGTTTGGAAGTTGGATGAAACTTATGCATGCTTTACCTCTACTCACATATACATCTTTCCAAAGTGTACACCTATCATATTCAGATTTTCATCTACACTCTATGACCATTGTAGGATGTTCTACTTATCATTATGCATACATGTGTTCCATATTACTTGCTACATGTTACACTTTGTGAACTATCAATGAACATCCTTGTCTTGAATACTTGATATCACTTCATAAACTATTTGCAT
Organism: Poa pratensis; assembly: GCA_947311845.1. Classification (NCBI taxonomy): domain Eukaryota; kingdom Viridiplantae; phylum Streptophyta; class Magnoliopsida; order Poales; family Poaceae; genus Poa; species Poa pratensis. The sequence continues at coordinate 57,219,952 of CAMZMU010000033.1, read as the reverse complement.
ATTGCTACTCCTTTGAAGAATGAATCATTTGACTATATGTAGCAATAGTAATCATCTTTGATATCATTGTTAAGTATTAAATTGCAAAGTCCATGTTAGTTTTATCATCTTCATACTCGAGGACGAGCATGGATTAAGCTTGGGGATGTTGATGCATGTAAAATGCATACATGAACTTTGCACTTTAATTGCTTATATTCCAATCATATTTGCATCATATAAGGGTTATATCAATGTTTTATAATGATTTTGGGAATATTCATTTATTTCCTATTTTTATGGAATTAACCCTGCACAGGCAGAAAACCCCGTTTTCTTATTTTAATGTTTCAGGGACCCAAACGTCAACGAAATCACCTGGAAATTTACGGGCGTCAATATTTGGAAGGAAGAAGACCTGTGGGCGAAGGAAGCGAACAAACGGAGGCCGAGGCCAAAGGGGGGCCCACGCGGCCAGGTACTGTGGCCGCGTGGGACCCACCCGTTTGGCCTCGTGGCTCCGTTGCCTTCGATCTTCTCCACCGACATCGTCTTGACCTAAAAACGCCTATAAAAAAGGTCCCCCGACGTTCTCTGGAAGGAGCGCCGCACAAACACAGAAACACCGAAACGGAGATCAGGAGCTGCAGATTGGAGGGGGAAAACTCCGGCGGGGCGCTGCCGGCGTGGTCTCCATCTTCTCCATCGACTTCTCCACCGTCTCCATGATGAAGAGGGAGTAGTCCACCTCTGGACTATGGGTTTGTGGAAGTAACTTATGTATCTCTCCTCTCTTGAGCTTCACTAATTAGCACCGTATGAGCTGCTGAACATGATTACGGTCACCGTTGTAATACCTTTGTGGTGGATCTTTATGAGTTAATATATGTTTGAGATTGCAATGTTTGTTTCAGTTATGAGTATAGATGCATATTATGTACCCCGTTCTTGTCTACTTGTTTTGATCAAGCATGTTTATGAGAGCGTGTGTGGGGGAACGTGTGCATTAGTTGGAGTAACGGGGGGTGGCTAGTGCAGTGAACGTGAGAGAAAGTTCTGCGATCCACTTTGGTATCTTTACCTTACTTTGTTGCCTCACTAGGGATAAACTAAAATACCATGCTACCGGGGATGTGGGCGTGACCATTGCCACTACTCCATGACTAGATCTAGCATGTTCTTATTTTCACTTCATGTCATGATACTTAATGCTATACTCTGAGTTATCTTAATTACTGAGGTGTTATGATTTAGTTCGCATCTTGGTGGAGTATAAGAGAGGTTAATAACCAAAAGATCTCTATGTTAGGACGTGATGCCCATATATCTAAGTAACTTGTTATCAAACCCTGTGTTGCAATCTCATATGTTAACTGTGTGTGTTCCATTGTCTACCACTTTATAAAGAGAGAGTGCATTTGTGAAACCATGAACCCCAGTCCATTTTTAATCATAAGAAACACCTTTCCAACACCATATACCACTTTTCTATTTTCAGCCATCATTAAATCCGAAAATACAAAAATACTTTTCATCTTGCATACATCATTCAAAAACCCAAAAATATCATTTATCATTGCATCCACCATCATTGCATATTTATTTCTTGTTTGCATTGCATAACTATCCTGATATCATTCTTACACCTTGTGCTTGACAACCACAGGTGAGGTTGAGGACCAAAACATCTAACCTTGTTTTGTAGGTAACCAAAAGAAGGATAAGAAGATAAATCTACCACTTCAGATTCCCCGAGAGTTCGATATTAAACCCTCGAGTCACCCCTCGTGGGGAAAACTGTCTTCCACTTACTATACACTCTGCACTTGGAGTCTCAACCTAATCCCGTTTACTTTTGCAGGTATCAAAGCCTTGCTCTTCGGGATCATCATCGCCTCCCCTCCCCCACGCCCGAGGTGCTTCCCCCTCCTCCTTCATAACTTTGCTATGTTTAGCAAATTTAGGTTAAAGTGTGTGCAAATTTAGGTTAGTGTTAGCAAATTTAAGTTAGTGTTAGCAAAATTAGGTTAAAGTGTTAGCAAATTTTGGTTTAAAAATCCGAGGTTTAAAAATCCAAGTTAGAGTTAGCAAAATTAGGTTGGAACATATTTGTTAGAAGAAATTTGTTAGTTGGAACATATTTGCTAGAAGAAATTTGTTAGTTGGAACATATTTGATCCATATGGTTTAGGACATATTAGGACATACATGCTCTTTTGAGTAAAATTGAATCACTCTAAAAATGGAACAACAACTTACCTATTATTTTTGATATGGAGTTAATTAGAAATGCTATTTTGGATGCATTTCAACTTCATTTAAAATGCTCCACATGCTTAAAACTTCAAATTGGAAAATGTGCTTTAATCTTGCTGATATAAATTTTAGAAATTGAAAAATGCTTATTTTTAATATGGAGTTAATTAGAAATGTGCTTTAAAACTACCACTTATCATATTACATTCGTTTTGTAGTTAAGCTATGGACGATCGTGGCAGGGAGGACGGTGAAGAGCAAATGTTGAAGATGATATATGCCGGTGGAGAAGGTGGACAAGATGCGGTGGAGAAGGTGGAGAAGATTACAGCTCACAATTTTTGAACGACTCCGGTGAGGGAGTTGAGCTAGAATAAAGAGACGAAGGGCCCTTAACAAATTCCGGCGAGGTTTATTAAGCCTCTGTTGATCATTAGATGCATTAATTGATTTGTATTACACTTATTAACGAATCATTTTCTTTTAGCCCTTCGGATCGAGCCAATCTGCTAGAAGGCAACGAGGCGCGACCAAAAAGTTAGGCGATGGTGCAAGGTTATCGATCGACGAAGTTGCTGAAGATGGCAAACCGCGGGCTCCCAGAGAGAACGCACATAAATTTGTAAATCAATACGGAGTTATTGTTAGGGACATCATCCCGATCACCATTCGAGAATGGAATAAGCCGAAGGTAGACGATGGAGCTAGTTATGTCGACCAAAGATCCAAAGATTTGCTTTGGGAGACACTCTTGTCACATTTCGACCTACCGCCAGGTCTCACAGATGACATGAAGTTGAAAGTCAAGGAGTGGGCTCTTAAGAAGATGGCCACACAATTCCAGACCTGGAAGAAAAAATTATGGAGTACATATATGAAGAAAAAATAAACTCCAGAATTCACTGGAGCACTAGAGAAGATAAAAGATCACTGGGACACATTTGTGGCGTATAAGGAATCGGATGAAGCTGTGGCCTGATCGGCCAAAAATAAGGCAAATGCTGCGAAAAAGGAATATCACCATACTTTGGGGACAGGTTGCTACAAGACTGCCGTACCTAAGTGGGAAAAAATGAAGTCGACCTGCTTGCTAAAGGGATCACTCTAGTTACAGCGAACTGGCCCGATAGGTCCAAGCACTGGTTGTACGGGCATGGGACATTGTTGGACGCACAGATAGGCAGATTGTTGCAAAGGGAAAAAATAAGGAAAAAATCAAACAGTCGCCAAAGATCTTGTTCAAACAATAGAAAAAGTTCGAAAGGGAGAGTTCCAGCCCGAGAGAGAGAACGATGAGCTGACACTCGTCCTCGGGAATCCTGAACATGGAGGACGAACACGAGGCAAAGGCGCCGATGTTACTTGGAAGGATGGGTTTCCGGAGTGGAATGACACTTATAAAAGCCGTCAGAGAAAGAAGAAGAAGGAGTTAGACCGGTTTCAGAAGCTAGAAAGAAACCAATCGGAATTGGAACGCAAGTTGCAGCGGCAGCAGGAGCAACTGGACTCAATTATCCAGCAAAGGGCATCTCAGCAGCAGCAAGAAGATCATGCATTCGATGTCGTCCCATCTCAGCGGAAACGCAGCATGGGTTCCATGCAGCTTTCCCAGGATGATGAACCGGCGGTGGCTCACTACCTCGTGGATGATGTCACAAAGATAAAAAATTGTGAGCTACATCAGTCAATGAATAACATATCCTTCAAGGTGGCGGTCGGCTATGCTTTACCAAATCAACCTGGAGCATGCTACCATGGAGGTCGGATTCCAGCTGGCTATGCTCGTGTCAGGGTGGATGAAATTATGAAGTGATTTGAGACACTGGAGCTTGACATTCCTGAAGGTGACGGGGAGAAGACACTGGGAGAAGTCACGCATGGTTTCATTCTATGGAACAAGAAATACATCGTGTTTCCAGACTCGGCGCCAAGGCCACCGACTCCTCCGAGTAGCGATCCACCTCAAAGTCCATCCCTCCCCGATCAGGATCCCAGCACGAGTCCATCGCCCGCGTCGTCCCGTCAGCCGACTGCGCCCACTACTAAGTTGCGAAACCGGAAGCTGAACTTCCCGTCGACTAGTACTACTCAGAAGATAGGTGCAAATAAGAAAACCAAGGACGACGAGGCTCCTCCCAAGTTACCTTACGACATGACTGATGAGGAAACCAGAGAGGTCATGGCTGCCGATGTGAAAAGACAATTAGCACCGAAACGGCCCGAGCCAAAGGAGATACTACCTGAGGGAACTGTTAAGAAATTTGTGAGAAATCTATAGGGACCACCGTCACATGTGGCTAATAGGCCATCAGACTATGTCCGCTGTACTGAGAAGACATATAAGGAACAGATGCAGCAGACGAGTAGTAGTGGTGTAAAAAGCGGGAAAAAAGTTGCCCAGCCCGGAGAATAGGAAAGACAATCAATCCCCCTGCTCAATGTGTTTCCCGATAAGTACGTACACCATGACACTTGTCTCATAGGCGACACTGGTCTCCCCATGGCTGAGGTAGCATGGAAATATGTCCACGGGCAGTCTCTGGTTAGACCTGAGGAGGTAGGGCGTCTACCAACACAAATGCGAAATTTGCATGAGTGGTACATGAAAGTCGCAAATGAAGAAGGGCGAAACAGCCTCTATGTGTATCATAAGAAAGAGCATTACTTCAAGGACACGAGATATTTATTGAGTTTGAAGAAATTTTCCAGTTATTCAATCAATACGCCCTCGACAAAGCCCTCGTCAGTTGCTATTGTCTGTAAGTGATTTATTTCTGTAATTTAAGTCTCCAGCTCAACTCGTTGATTGCCTGTAATTATCCCCACTATATTCTTTTGTACGCTATTATGTAGAATGAAGATTCTCGAAGGCAAAAGAGGCAGAATCTATGTCGCGTGTCGGAACGCGGACACCGAGGATGTTAGACACCCCTGTTTGTTCTGTAGGAGGGCGCGAGGTGCTTCGGAATCGATCCGAGCTCAAGCACAAAACACAAGATTTTACCCAGGTTCATGCCGCGTCGTTGCGTAACACCCTACATCCTGCTTGTCTAGTTGGATTGCGATGTTGCATAATTACAATGGATGAACTAACAACGCTCTCTACACTCGTGAGCGGGCGGCCTCCATCCTCTGGCGGGCGTCGGTGAGGAGGGCCGTCAAACGGGCATGCCACCGCTCGTAATGGGGTGAGTCAGTACTTGGGGGATACTCTGCAAATGGCGTTGGCCATGGCGAGCGCCTCCCCGCAGCTTCTGACCCCCGCGGGAGCAGGCACCCGACGCGCGCTCTCCATTCCTCGTCCCGCCACATGGGCCCCTGACGGCTGCGGCGGCACCGCCAAAGGAGTCCGTGACGCGTCGCTCTGGGCGGAGGTGGCGGTGCCTCTGCGCCGGGCTCGTTGGGAGCCTCCTCTCCCAACATGTCTTCGGGTGCTTCCTCTTCCTCTGCTCCCCCATCTCCTGCAGGATCAAAGGGGTCGAGGGGGTTGATGTCCGCCTGGCGGGGGCAGGCTCCGATGCAACGGGTCCGCGCCGTGCTCCAGGATCCGTGGTTGGGTCGACGGCAGGTGCCGGCCGGTGAGAGCGGGTCCGCGATGCGGGGGTGCCGGCGGCGACGGGGTTTCCCGCCTCGGGTGCCCTTCGCCTCGGCGCCATGGTCAAGCTCTGGGTCCCAATGAGGAAGCACGGGCGCCCCTTACCTGGCGCGCCAGATGTTGTGTGTCGGAACGCGGACACAGAGGATGTTAGACACCCCCTGTTTGTTTGGTAGGAGGGCGCGAGGTGCTCCGGAATCGGTCCCCGAGCTCAAGCACAAACACACAAGATTTTACCCAGGTTCAGGCCGCGTCGCCGCGTAACACCCTACGTCCTGCTTGTCTGGTTGGATTGCGATGTTGCAGAGTTATAGTGGATGAACTAACAACGCTCTCTACACTCGTGAGCTGCTAGGTTCCACTCCGGGAGGTTCCCGGGGCATCTCCTCTCCAGCCCCCGAGTACCAGTCTAAGACTAAGAGCTACTGCTAGCAATGGTCTCTCTTTTCTACAACTGACCATGGGCCTCCTTTTATATGCCAAGGGGACACCACAAGTGGTCGTGTTGGGGGCGTGCCACCGAGGTAGGGCACGCGTCGCACCCCAGCCCAGGTGGCAGCCGCGGGCCTCCTCCGTGGCTTCGTCTTGCCGTGCTGTCCTCCATGCCGCCTGCCCCGCCAAGACCGAGGTGACGGCAAGTCAAGTCTTCTCTGCGGCCCGGGCATCGCGTCGAGCTCTGCGCCTGCACGGACGGCACACTGCGCCGGGTCTTGTCGATGTTACACCTATGCCTGGCAGCAGGCGTGAGTGGTCTTGTCCGTGACATCTGCTGTGCCTTCCTTCCCTGCGAAGCAACCCTTCCCGGGGGTGTGGTGCAGGGATCTTGCGCCACGTCGCGGCCTTCCAACTTCCCGAGGGGGTTGCAGGCTTCCCGGGGAGTGCCCCTGGTGCAGACGTGGTCCAGGGTCCCCGGGAACTCTTCTTCCTCTGGTGCTCGAGATCCCTTCCTGAGACGAGCTCCTCGAAGATGCCGGAGGTCCCGGCCCTACGACATCTTCGAGAAGCTCCGCCCGAGTGAGTATCTCTTCCCTGCACCTCCTTCCTTTGCCTCGGCATCGACCGCCTTGGGGGGAGGCTCCGTCTCTGAGCGCGTTCCGGCCATCTTATCTTGGGGCTCGCCGCCTCTCCGTGCCCTGAGAGGGCAAGTTGTCCTTAGCCGGGGGCGCTTGCTACGAGGCGCCCTCCTCTCCTGGTCGCCACGTCCTCGTCCCCTCACGCTGCGTGGCACCCCGTGTCCCGCGACGCCGGCAATCTATGCCACTGGGTTCATTGACCCATATACTAATTATGAAATTACCATACAAAACCATCCCAAAGACACAGAGGATAACTTACTAATGTTTTTAGTGAAATAAAATCACAGCGGATAAATACTTTTTCCTTACAACTTCAAGTGAGTGTTATTGCCTTGTACACATTCCATTTTGCTTACTCGATGTTTAGTGTAATCGATGAGTTATGCATGCCTGCGTATATTAACGTGCGCAGATTCCACTGGATTCTGCTAATCATTAGAGTTGACGAAGTAATCGTTGAAGTCATGGACTCGTTTTATTTGGACCAAGGTAAGTAGTACTATCTAGGTCTGCGCAACTCTTTAATTCTAGTTTCAATACCATTATCATCCTTGATTATTATTTGATTGAATTCTATTCTTTGTAAAGTACTGCCTGAGGCAGGAACAGGGGACTAATTTATGTGCATACTACGTTTGCGAGTTCATTCGCCTAACGATCGGTGAGCGGTGCAGAGATGTAAGACGAATTCAAGTACGTAAACACTATTCACAATTTATTTTATTACCATCAATTGTGTTGAGTTCCATTCATAAGTTCTTTTATGATGATTTGATATATATACACACAACTCACATATTCATATTGATCTAGATGGAAGATATGCGGGACAAGCTCATACCAAAGAACCGCGTAAAAGCAATTCAAGAGGAATTGGCGAGATTTTTGCTTAGGGAGGTCATATCTCCAGCCGGAGAATTGCATCGCCCCTAATGCCTCCATGTAATTTGATGATCTCCATGTAATTAAATATATATATACCAAATTGTATGTGTATGTATATGCGTCAACGTGATCTCCATATAGTTTGAACTTTATGTATACGAAAACTTGTTTTTGGCACATCAACATGATCTCCATACGAAAAAGAATTGAATGGAAAACACAAAATCCACACCCCTAAATCCCTAAACCTCTAAACCCTAAACCCTGAAAAATAATTGAATATAAAACACAAAAAACACAAATCTTTAGTCCCGGGTCGTGGCCAACCAGGGGGGGGGGGGGGGGGAGGGCTTTAGTCCCGGTTGACAAACCGGGACTAGAGGCCCTTACCAACCGGGACTAAAGACCGTTTTCCACTAGTGATAGATACTAAAAATATAGTGATGTATGAGTTGACAATTGTCTCTCCTTTCTGCTCAACGGAATGCAATGCCCATAGCATCATCGATTACGGTATCACTAATTCACTGCTTTGCATCAAAACATTGAACTCCGTCGTTTTTAAAATTAAGATTCCATGCTCTTTATTGCATAAATTAACCATGCAAACTTATATTCCATTCTATGTCGACAAATTATTAGCAGACGAGCATAACAATATGTTGGTTTGCCGTTTTTGCCAGCGGATATCATTGTATAGAAGCAAGCATTCGGTAGCAAAAATATTCTGCCAACTTCACATGATTATATATATACCAAGGATGCTAGCTCTTTGTTTTTGGAACTCTCACACGTGGTTTTCTGCCTTTTCTGACGTGGAGATGGTCAGAGCCAACTCAGTCTGCAGGTGCGAACCACCAAATCTAGCTCCAAACTGCAGACACACCCATATTCCCCACCCAGCCGAAGGAACATTATGAAGCAATAAGGCATGCCATCTTATCCCTGAGAGGGCAGGTCTGGTTATGTTTCAAAAGTAGATATTTTTTGGGATGATGATCCCCTAGCTTTATTGTATCGGATGTAATAAACGATGTATCTGTGTTTGGTTGAAGCAGCAAGTTTCAGACGCACTCTTTTCCTTAACAGGATACCTAAGGGGACTGGAAGGTTTTTAATGAGGCGGCTTGCTAGTTTAATATATGGTGGTTAAAGTTTCAAAAAAAATCCCTGAGAGGGCAGGAGAAAGATCAATCAATGTAATTCGTCAACTTCCCACTGATAATGCTTTTTAGATTTTTTTTACCATGCTTTAGTTAAATTTATTGTTTTCATGAGTTCCTTGAAGAGATTATAATTATGCAGTTCAAATCCCGTGCTATTGAGTTGTTGCAGAGACTGTGTGTACTTGATATCTTATTTATATTAATTTTATTATCCATTATTTGAAAAACTACGGTTCACCCATCCCTTGGGCAAGTGGCGGCATCATCACTCTGGATAAAATGATTAATTGTACAACAACTGCTTTCAACTATTTTTGGTACTAGCTTAGATTGGATGGGTGTTGAGAAACTTATGACAAAATACAATTTTAGAAATTTGAGGGAGTGTTATACAAAATTTGGACACAAACTTTCCAAAGTTTAGGCGACAACTGATTTTCGAAATATGTGGAGAGTGGGGATGACAGTCTGAAAATTTGAAGAAGAGTTCGCATGAGCTTTTTTATGTTTTGTATGAGGGGTTAAAAATATTGGGTATTAAGTGAGCTTTTAAAATAGAGGGTGAAAGGACACAGATGTCGCCTAGAGGGGTGGGGGGGGGGGGGGGGGGTGGGGGTGAATAGGCGATTAAAATTCTTTACGGTTTAGGCTTAAATAAATGCGGAATAAAACTAGCGTTTAATTTATCAAGCACGAAACCTAAACAAGCTAGGTTTACCTATGTGCAACAACAACTTATGCTAACCAAGATAAGCAACTAAGTGATAGCAAGATACTCTCTCCGTCCCAAAATAAATGTCTCAAGTTTGCCCAAAAGTGAATGTATCTAGACATGTTTCAATGTATAGATACATCCATTTTTGAGCAAACTTGAGACACTTATTTTTGGACAGAGGGAGTATATTACTTCAAGCTCGATGGCTATCACAAAGTAAATTGCATAAGTAAGAAGCTCGGGTATAGAAATACCGAGGCACTTGGAGACGATGATTTATCCCGATGTTCACTTCCCAATGGAATCTAGTCTCCGTTGGAGCGGTGCGGAGTCACAAAGTCATCCCCGAATAGCCGTCAATGGCACACCGTAATCTCCTTCGTGTCTCCACCAATGCGGAGTGCCACGAACCACTATGGGACACTTGAGGGTGGTCACCGAACCCGTACAAGGATGAGGTACGCTCCACAACTTAATTGGAGGCTTGTTGGAGATATGCCCTAGAGACAATAATATTGAGTATTATTTTATCTCCAAGTTTATTATCAATAGTTTATATCTTTATGCTATAACTGCATTGGGTACTTGAATAGCGAATACAAAGTATTCAAGAGGAAAACCTCCGATGCACGTGTAGAGATATGAACAGGGAAAAGTGTTCCTAGTTTTGTCTCTAAGACTAGCCTATCTTGTTATCTGATGATCATGTTTTCCTGATCATGGACTTTGTATAAGTCATATAACTATAGGAGTTTATTATCGGACAGATAATAGTACTGAACCGACCCACCCTATGATCACTTGCTATGAGACAAATCGTCAAGATGAAGAATAACAATTGATCATACAGAGTTTTCATTAGTTAGTTCCTATACCTTGAGAACATCTAGTGACCGCTTATTCGACACTCACGGTTTGATTGTCATCTAAGGTCCGGCTGTAACTGAGGACCATAATGGTGGCTTTTGGGTTTGAACTAGAATAAGTAATGGAACGGAGATTGTTCAAGAAGGGTACTTACTCCTCCAGGCGATGGAGAGATACATCCTCTAGGCCATCTCAAGTATAATCATGTCACCCCAATCGTCTGGCTAGACACAGTGTGATTTATCACAGGACATTGATAATACGGAATGAGAAACGAGAATGATATTGGTACGAGTTTTATATGTGTTATGATCAAAGGGTTTGATCACACTAGAGCACATTGTCTCACACTCTAGATATCATTGGTATCGTGTACGTAAGGGTATTAGCGTAATGAGAAACATAAAGAGGTTATGTCGTTCACTCGTGAATACATAGGAGCCAGTGCAGACGTCTATAGGTCCCAATGCTGGTTATTGTCTGGTAAGCTCCAGGACATGTCTATGTGTTAACGAACCTTTCGGGTCACACACTTAAGCTGTGAGCCTGTGAGTCAATATTTTATTGAGAGAATAAAGATGCAGTTTAGTGGTTATGAGAAGTGGTCGGAGTCCCTCCGATGTCACAGGAACAACTCCGGAGTGATTCAGAGATGTTCGGTGAAGTTATCATGAGAGGGAAATAATGCCGGTATAGGGCAGAATTTCCTGAGAGAGAAATATGGCGAACATGTGATGTTCCGAGATGCCGGGAAGTGTTTCCTACATCAGTGGATAGAGTCGATGATTTTATCTATAGAGTATAAAAGGTTTCGGAAAAGTTATGGAGGTTTTGCGGGAAGGGGGGATGCGTCGGAGGAGGGAGGGGGTGCCATGCGTGCCGCGCCACACCTAATGTGGGCCAGACGCATGGGCCCCACCTCCAGGCCGGCCGCACCAAGTCCCCTCCTCTCCTTCCTTGTTCAAATTGGAGATTTAAAGGAGTCCTAATTGAACTAGGAAAGGAATAAAGGAAATTGGCAAAAAGGAAGAAGGGGAGGGATGGAGTCCTAGATGGACTCCAACATCCAAACCGACTTGGGGGAGGGGCCGGCCGGTCTCCTAGAGCCGGCGCACCAAGCCCCCCTCCCCCCGTATATATCCCCCCCTCTCCTCCAAGGAGAACACAAGTTTACACAAGTTTGCGCAAGTTCCTCTCTCTTGAGATATTGCGCAATTAGAAGATGTTCTAATTAGTCAGTGCTCTAATTAGACATTGTTCTCATTTCTCTCTAATTAGATCTCATGTGTTGAAAATTAGATCTCTCCAGTCTCATATTGATCTAATCAAGTTTGATTAGATCAACCACCTAAACTATGCCGCAAGGTAGTCTCTTTCGTCGGTTGCAAGTAGTTCTGGACGGCGAAACGCTGACGGATTGGCGCGGTGTACGTGTGGATACTGCTAGAGTGGGCTGCGTGAGTAGTCCCTCGATGACACGGATCGACAATAATCTCAGCTCCCGGCGTGGACGTGAGATTCTTCATCAGGCTTCACCAACATCTACTTCGACTACAACAAGATCTTGTAGTAAGTTTTCTGGATCTAGCATTATGGGGTGCAGCATATCTTCATAGTATAGATCTTGGGCTGTTGCGTAGCATGGTAAGCGAAATTTTTAAGTTTCCGTTGTGCTACCCATCAGTGGTATCAGAGCGGTCTATGCGTAGATATGATGATCTAGAGCACATGTTGGTGCGGGCATTGCATAGTATCGTGCATTAAGGTTATATTCATTGCTTCCCAATAAGTTATACAAGATATTCCATGGCGGCATAGGCAAGATCTTTACGGAATTCTGGCTATCCGTGGACCTTCCGGCTGCTCCTAGTATGCCTGTCGGCGCCAACAAAGTGCTTCAGTAGCTTCGGGTCTATACCTATAGTTGTGGACGTTGTTGTATAACGGACATGGCATGAGGGTTGGACGCCTCACGGGGGTCACGCACACAAGTGATCGTTTGGATTGGGACCTGCAACGTTTTCGTAATGTTGGACGTCAATCACCCGCAAAGTTAATCTAGCAATGGTTGTAACTGTGTCTCAATTGCATAGGTAGTGACGGTAATTCCGTAGAACCTACAGAGCCACGCTAAAGATATCGACAAGAGCTACCATGCAAAGTTAATCTAGCAAAACTGGAAACCCCATAACTTTTGCATTTTAAATCCAAATAAGGTGAGACAAATTTTGATGGAAAGCTATCGAAAAGAGCTACCATAGATGGGGGAGGTGTGGAACCTTTCTCAAAGGCGAACCTATAATATTTCCAACACCGAAAACACAAATGGTTTTTCATAGAAAATCCATTTTCGAGGAACTTGTGCTTGTCATGAAGAACATGACAAGCACCAAACCCAACAAGGAGAAAAGCTAAATAGAACCAAGAAAGATGATGATGCCAAGTATGCAAAGGTTTGAGCTCTCTCCAACTGATACGCTAAAGCTCAAGTAAGAGCCCCTCTTGATAGTACGGTATCTACCCTATAACCGGTCTCCCAACTAGAATCACGAGACCGGTAAAATAGAAACCCTATCGAGATCATACCTTTGTCTTGCGCATTCCACTTGAGCGGATGATGACGATCTTGGTCTCCTCAAGTGGACCACCTTTTTTGATTGCGCTTCGCATGGTGAAGACCCACAAATTGCTCCCCCATACTCCACTATGGGAGAGCCTCTTTTAGCCAGATCTTCACTTGACCATTATCTCCAAATGAGTGACAAGCTTCAAGCATGGGATCTCTTCAAGATGCTTTTTCTTGAACTTGAACTTCTCAAGCTTGATGACCATCACCACTTGACGTCATCCTCCATGGGCTATATGAAATCTTCATTTGATGCAAGCCCATATAAAGATACCTAACCACACATAGAAGTGCCACACACATATCATGGGTTAGTTCACAAAGCTATATGCACAATTGCTTACCATACCAAGAGATACATGATCCCACTTCGTACATCTTGTTTCTTTGTTTGTTGATCAATATCTTGATCAACCTTGTATCTTAATTTCTTCTCTTTTCAATAGATGACGTCTTGAAGATAACCAAGAATGATCACATAATACTTTTCTTCAACACAAACTTGCGATATGCTTAACTCACATATGACCAATTATCGGATAACTTCTCGAACAACAACTTGGTCATCACATATTCTTCTTCTTGATCATATCAAATATACCATACAACTCGATGATCTTGATGCCAAATACTCCATTATATCAATATCTTTATGGCATCAACCTTCAATCTTATGGAGCTCAACCATTACCTATGGACAAACACTACAAGTATAACTCAATGCAACCATTAGTCCATAGGGATTGTCATTAATTACCAAAACCACACATGGGGGCGCCATGCCCTTTTAGAGGGGTGGAGAGGAACTTTCAATCCCTAGGTGTTTTTGCAGTATTTCAATATACCATCGTGGCTGTCACGGTATGGCCACCAACTAAGTAGTAACCCGCCGTTGAGCCTTGTCACACTGCAAAATGAGCCATGTAAGCCAGAGTTGGTCGTGATGGTGCAGGAGAGGCGAGGCACCGGTAAGGAGTGGGGGAGCATTGCGCAAACTTCCCCCCTTTTATATGTTGAAGGCCCAACAAATATGTGGGATATGTATGTATGTGATGTTTAGCTTGTAACCTAAGGGCGACTCCAGCTGATGCCTCATTTCCCCCAAAACAACTAAAATAGGGAATGAACTCACTCAAGTAGATCTTCGAACTATCTCCCATCCCAAAAATTATGGAGGATCCCCCCAAACATCCCCATATAAAGGAGATTTCCTAGGTCATGCATCATTGCCCCCATCCACGAGCCGTGTTGGAGGTGGTGGGATTTTCCCTCATTCCTGACCGCACATGCGCACATGCCATACACTCATAGTAGGCACACACCATTGTTGACTTGTCTCCTCCTCCGGCAAACTTCATGCCCCGCCGACAATTCATGTAGTCCAACGACCCCCCCCCCCCCCCCCCCCAACCCCATGTCCGCACTTCGGTCTGACGATGCTTTCCTACCACCTTTGGACCGTCGCAGCTTCGAGTGCTCATATTCTAGTACATCAACAACGGCTGACGGTGACCATGCTCAACCGAACTTGCACTGTTTGGAACACATGCCGACCTCCTCATGAGGATCATGCTACATGGACGACGTCCATAGCCAATCTAGGCATGTGGGCTAAGAATCTCGTGCCGTCAGCTGCTGATGAGCCATCTTTCATGCGTGGAGCTACTCCTCCTCTTCTCGGAGTGCCGGTGTCGAGCGGCGTCTCCGCGGCGTCATGGAAGAAGACTCGTTCGACACAATGCTCGTAAGGTGGTTTTGTTTTAACAAATTTCTTTTCTTTTCTTCGTTAAATCATATATGCATGTGCAATGATATATATCTGTGTTTTGTGACCATATATATGTTAATTTTATCATGCAACTTAGTATGATTATTTTGAATTTATCTATATGTGAAATGCCATATGTACGTTAGATTTTCAAGGTCACCAATTTTTAAGATTTCTTATTTTACATTGCTAGTGATCAAGCAATTAAGCGGTAGAAATCCTACCTTGGCATGATGGATGACTCCTTGAGAATTAGGGAGTGTTCGGTAATCGACCAGCGTCCCGAAATCCCCGACTCCGGTGTCCAGATCCTAAATCCGGCGTAGCTAGCGGAGCTAAAACGTTCGGCGTGGCTTCTCATGTCCTGCTGGGCTGGTAGCCCATCCATCCTCTCTGACCCAACCGAAGCCCACTTTGTGGGTTGTTTCCTTCCTGAATGCGTTGCTTTTAGAGAACCTCCTTTGTAGTCTAGGTGTTGTTTTTGGTGGTGGTTAGAGTGTTGCTGCTGCGGGTGATCACCCCCCATCGGTCCTGCTCGACCCAAATTCTATCCGGCACCCCCGAGCAGGTCCCCAACTTTGGAGGCCCTCTCGGGGGTGTCGGACAGTGGCCGGTCAAGCACCCCGATAGGTGGAAGCCGCCTGCCAGTGACACGAGGGAGGCAGAGCGGCCGGTCAAGCAGATTAATGCTTCGCCGGTTTCCTATACGCCTATATCTTTCCCACGCGCCGCCGTGTCGCCTCCCAACGCGTCGCCGGTATTGATGTCGGCGGTGCCTCGGCCGCTTCGCATGCCTACTTGCTCCCTTTTATAGCCGCGGGTTTCTGCACCGGCCAATATTCCTCTCCTCTCCACGGCAACAGCAGCCGGCGGCGCCACGACGGTCGAAGTTCACCGTGAAGGACCATTTTTAGGAGCCGCCGGTGGAGATGCTCTGACACCCCTACAAACGGGACATATTTTGAGATGCCCGACGAAATTCCGAGCGTGGTGGCGGAGATGCACATCTAACTGTGTGCCGCAGGAGAGCAGCGGTGAGATGAGGCGCGGCATGCCCGCGTAGTGCTCGCGGCGAAACACGCGTACAGCGACGTGCAGCCGCTCGATCGAGGCGGGGCGCGCGGAATTAACTACAGAGAAAAACTGACGAGACAAGGTTTAAACCGTCGGCGTCGCCATCGCCATCGCCATCGCCATGCACGCCCTCTCCACTCTCCAGTGAGCTAATCGAGCTATGACAGGCACGGCTCGGCTCTCTCGCTGGCCCAGTCAAATAACGCGGACCACCCCACGCTGCCCGCGTCGCCCCTGCCGCCTCCAAGTGTCATGTCGCCCTGCGCCGCGCTGTTACCAGCCCGGCCGATTTGATGGATCAATCGAGCTTGATCGCTGGCTTAATTAGTCGCTCGCTTGCTGCCCACGAGTGCGCGTCACAGGCCCAAATTTTACCGCCCCGCAGGTGGCGCTCTCTATATAAGCTCCATGGACATGCTCGCATCCAAGAACAAGACACACACACTGTCACACGGCCAGGTCTGCCCAAAGCCGCTAGCCTCCGCGTGCACACGTACGCCTGCGCGCCAAGCTATTCCCAGCTCCCGCCTCGCCAATTATTTTGAACAGCTAGCTTCTGTTTGGAACTAGCTTAGCCAGCCATGCCGGCCTTCGCCGAGAGCGCGGCCGAGCCGCCGCTGGCCGACAGCTACTACTCTCTGCTACGCCGCGACGGCGACGACCGCAGCAAAGATGGCTGCTGCCAGGCGGTTCAGGTTCCCGTGTCGGAGTGCGAGCTCCCGATGATCGACGTCGGCTGCCTGACGACCGGCGGCGGGACACCGGAGGAGCGGGTGGCCTGCACGAAGGCGATCGCGGCCGCGGCCGCGGAGTGGGGTTTCTTCCAGGTTGTCAACCACGGCGTCGGGCAGGAGCTCCTGGATGCGATGCGGCGGGAGCAGGTGCGCCTCTTCCGCCTGCCGTTCGAGGCCAAGACCGCGGCCGGGCTTCTCAACGACTCCTACCGCTGGGGCACCCCGACGGCCACGTCGTCGAAGCAGCTGTCCTGGTCCGAGGCCTTCCACGTCCCGCTCGCCGGTATCTCCGGCAACCGCTGCAGCTACGGCGAGCTCACCACCATCAGGTACATTTATGTTAGGAGTGGCTAGCTAGCTCAGATAGAGCTATCTTGAATGTTTATAGGCTGCTTAATTGACGTATGCCCTCCTGACGACTCCTGATTCTGATTACTTCTCTCCAGTGAAGTGCCGGTGCTTTTCAAGTACCGGGAAAATATAATATCGAAAAGACTAGTATATAAATACATTCCTTCTCACGATAATATGATCACGACATTGATTCGTGTGGCCGAATAAGTATCCGGTAGAAAAGAAGGGCTGAGTAGTTACGGTTACAGCGGGTAAGCTTGCCTAGTAGTAACATCGACCACCTTTGGAATGTTATGCTGTGGTCGAGTAGTAGATCCAAATTCGTGGGTGTCTGATGTGGAAAATAATACTCCAGTATAACTCTAGCTTAGTATACATGTAACTAAGGTGGAGACGCAATTAGTCCGTGTATGATGTCTCGATCAACTTCATATCAACTATATATGTATCTATCAGGTGGCTGACAACTAGATCATGAGCGTGTCCTATCGCAGTGAAAACAATACCTACACGATCTTGACGCATACGTACTATTAACTGGGAAAAAAAAATCTGTATAGCTTATTGTTTGGTTTTAATCCAGGAAAGGAAGCCCATAACTTATTTAGTTACTTGTTGCGTAATTAGAAATCAAATTAAGCAAGACTTCAGGTTGGCAATGCGAAATAATAGTACTGGTACTGAGACGAGTTTGTGTGTGTGGATGATTCTGTAGGGATGTGACGCAGGAGGTGGCGAACGCGATGTCAAAGCTGGCCAACGCGCTGGCGCGCGTGCTGGCGGAAAGCCTTGGGCACACGGCCGGCGAGCAGTTCCCTGAGGGGTGCGACGAGAGGACGTGTTTCCTCCGGCTGAACAGGTACCCGCCGTGCCCGTTCTCGCCGGACGCCTTCGGCCTGGTGCCGCACACGGACAGCGACTTCCTCACCGTGCTCAGCCAGGACCAAGTCGGCGGCCTGCAGCTCATGAAGGGCTCCCGGTGGGTGGCCGTCAAGCCCATCCCCAACGCTCTCATCGTCAACATTGGAGACCTCTTCCAGGTACCCACATAGCTAGTAGTAGCTCTATAATCGATCACCATAGCTAGGTTGCACTGCCCTAGCGCCAGAGCATACACTTGTCAAGGAAAGTACAGACCTGGGCCGGGCCGGCCTCCACTACCTCGATGGGTCAAAACCTGCCTGTGTACGCACCAGTAGCATGCTGGGCTGGCGGCGTACAAGTGAGGCACCTGTGAACATATGCCGGGTGGATTGTACCCTAAAAGCGAGAGCTGCCCCGTCATGCATATCCACAACAACACAGCTTGCGTACTCTTGTATGCGCTGTGCTGTGCCTCTGTGTACCGCCGCTAACAATAGGCCTATGGATTCTGCTGAGTTCACGGGGACAGCAAAATATTGCATGTACAAAAGCCTCCTCACATGGTACATTGCAACTTTAGCTAGGCAACGCAAACACGGGGCACCACATGGTACTTCTACTTTTCTTTCTTCTATATGGATTATTATTAGTCCTACCCTAGAGGCCTAGACTGGTCATCGTACTTGAGCAAGCATGGAACAACTAAAACAAGTAAACAACTTAGTAACACGAGGATGTGCCCAAGTTAATTAATTTCAGGTTTTGTTAAGAAGGTCGAGTTTTGATGTTCTCTTTCGCTTTGCTTGTATATCTTGAAGGCATGGAGCAACGACAGATACAAGAGCGTGGAGCACAAAGTGGTAACCAACGCGACGGCGGAGAGGTACTCCGTGGCCTACTTCCTTTGCCCCTCCTACGACTCGCCCATCGGCGCGTGCGAGGAGCCCTCGCCTTACAGGACATTCACCTTCGGTGAGTATCGAAGAAGGGTGCAAGAAGATGTCAAGAAGACGGGGAGAAAGACTGGGCTCCCCAATTTTCTCATGTAGATTGCTGATGCATATGGTGTTATGTATAAAGTTGCACCAGCCATGAGAATTAGTACTGTAAATTTTGGTCCATGTCAATATGTACTTGTTTCTTCCTGTGTACGCCATCTCTCCATACGAGTGCATATATATTTATTTATTTTTAACCAAGTGCGCGTGCATGCATCATCGTTTATTACTTTTTTTTTGAAATGGCGGGGGACTATACATAAATCAATGCACACAACTCTTTTTATTTCTTAGTTCATCATCCAAACAAAATACAAATAATGCATCACACAAAGTTGATTTTTTTATTGAGATGAGAACATAACACACGAAATCGATACGGCGGCGAAGCAGAATAAGCTTGAATCCATCCATTATTTAGCCTATAGTATGCCGCCATCCAGTGTGGCCGCAGATATCCTGCACATGCGAAAGCAGGCGGTTGAATCCAGCAACCATAAACTCCTATTGGTCCGGGTGGGATGAAAAACCATAGCTAAATCCAATGGAAAGCCATATGATGAACGAGTAAAAACCATAGTAGGTCCAATGTTGTTAAAGTCAATGTTATTCCTACATCATTCTTTATTAGTACTGTGTACTTGTTGATTACTTTGGTATATGGTGTATACGAAAGTTGTAGGAGAGCGTGCACCTAGGAACGGGGTACTCATGGATCTGGTACTCGCCAACACCGCTCACCTCCACACATATTCAACCACTGGTGTACTTGTTTGTCGCCGTGATTACTCGAAACACTGAGCTCCAAGGCGTCGCTCAATTTTAAGGCTGAGATAGGCGTCGACCCTCTATGTACCTACGCCTCTTAGAAATTTTTGGTCCATGTCAATATACATGTTTCTTCATGTTTGTATCCCTGGAATCACCAAGGTTCAGCCCAAATAACGTGTCGCTCACTTTTTTTAAGTTGAAGCAGGTTTGAACTCTTTATGTACTTACAACGTAGCCCCTCCATTAGCCCAGTGTAATCTTCTGCCAAACACTAGCTGGAACCCTCAACATAACTGTATATACTCAATCTGATTTATGTTGATTTAGTACAAAAGCGGAGGCGGTAGCTAGCTAGGCTACCCGCGCTCGCCAACTCCAAGCAGGGACATAGCCAGCCCCAGACTACATGGGCTATGTGGTCTTTGACGTGACAACGCGATCCTCCGGTTATGGGTAGGTAAATACCACTGTCTGGTATTGTTTTGAGGTTGGCCTGGGGACGAGGCTCATTCCTAGCTACTGACTCCAAGATTTTATATGCGCGCCATCTTGAATCAAATGCGCCATTGCATGTTGGACCACGAAACCCTCGGGCATGCGTCAAGAGTTGTCACGACACATAATTTTATACACCAACCATCGTCGTCGCTGATCTCACTGTCCTCTTTTGCCCGCCCGACTTTATGTCGTACCGTCATACCATACTTTATATGTCTCACATCAACCAAACTTGCCCGACTGCAACAATACTCCACCTCACGCCGTATTAGTTCAGCACCACCATGCATTGCTCGACGCCATATGAAAACATGATTCATACACGCCGCACTCCAGTTCCTCGAACATTACGTCTTTGACCTTTAATTCCCATCCGAGTGCTCCTGCCGAACAACAACGTTGCACGTGACTCCCTTAACTATTATTCTTGTTCTTCTTAAGATCAAGCCATGATAGGCAGCAAATTTGATGGACACGCTGCATGCAATCCTAGGAACCAATTCTATTATATTTTTCAAAATAAATCTCTCCCAGCTCTCTCCGTTTGGGGAGATCCTATTCAGCCTGTTGCGTCCGTTACAAACGCAACACCAGAAATGTGGGCCTTCCTGGGCCAGCCCAATAACTCGCATCATGTCACTCTGGTTGTTCCGGCCTTTTTTCGTGTTTCCTTGATCGCTGATGGCAGGAAAAAAACATCCGGTTATTCTGTTTTTTTTTTCTTTTGCAAAATGTTATTTCAGTTCATTTTGAAAAAGACTATGAAATACAAAATTATTTCAAAACGCAGTCACAAAATTTAAAAAAATCAAAATAAAAAAGTGATTTAAAAAATGCTCAAGGCTTGAAAAAAATATTCATGAATTCGAAAAAATGTTCACATATATGAAAAATGATCGCGAATTTGAAAATTGTTCATCAACTTAAAATTTCATGAATGCAAAAATATTAATGAATTTGAAAAGTTGATCACAAAATTTATTTTTTCTTGAATTTTTAAAAAACACAAAAAGAAAAACCGGGTCAAAAACTTCTGGAATGTTCACAAACCCGGGGTTGAAAGACTAACCTACGAGGGAGGGGTATGCCCGTAACTGGCACAACGGGCGTCAAATAGGTTTCACTTTTGTATAAGGGAGCTCCTATATAGCGCGGCACGTCTCACCCTGGCCGCCTAAAGCGACTGCTTCATGGTCCGCTTTTTGGAGCGGCCCAACCTAAAAAGTACATTTTTCCCTAAATCTATTTTTATGTTAACATTTTGAATTATGAACAAATCTCAAAAAACTGAACATTTCTAAAATCTCAACGTTTTTTAAGCTTGAACATTTTCAAATTTGCACAATTTTTTGAATTCATTTTTTCCAAATCTGAACTTTATCAAACTTCAATATTTTTCAAATTTGAATAATTTTTTTAATATGGAAATTTTTCAGTATCTGAACGTTTTTTTTCAATTTCGAACATTTTCAAAATATGGATATTTTCAAAGTCCGAAAATGTTTTCGATAAACTAAACAATTTTCTAAAATAAAAATAAATGAAAAGAAAAGGAAAACTAGGAAAAGAAAAACAAACAAAAAAATAGCGCCACGCTTCATGCGGCGCAAATTGGTGATGAGCGGGTGATTCCATTCAGCGATTAACGCGTCGGTTGGTGAGCCGGCGCCAACAACGATCCCTCCTGGGCCGGCCCAGTAACGTATTTTCTATGCTTCGGACGCTGATCGTTGTGCCTAATGTTTTTTCACTTGCTCAATCCGGCAGTCTGTATGCTAGTTAGGAAAGAAATATTCTGGGTTTTTTTGCTAATTTTGAGTTTTTAAAATGGTTCACGAAAAAATGTTCATAAATTTCAAAATGGTCCACGAATTTAGAATAATTCGAATTTGAAAATGGTTCATGAATTCGAAAATGGTTCAACAATTTAAAATGTCCCAAATTTCAAAATCACGGAAAATATTCATGAATTTTAAAATGATTCACTAATTTGAAAATAGTTTATCAACTTTTTAAAGTCTGAACATTTTAATTTTATTTATTTAAATTGTTCATTAATTTGAAAAAATGGTTCACGAATTTGAAAAAATGTTCATGAATAAAATGTCCCAAATTTTTAAAAAGTCATGATTTTTTTATTGATTTGAAAAAAGGTTCATGAATTTGAAAATATGTTTTTGTGAACCAACCAAAAAAATGTCTGAAAAACCGAACTGGAAAAATACCGCCAGAAAAAATTTAGAAGAAAATAAAGAACAAGCAAAATCGGGAAAAGCTAGCTCGGCCGGCCCACTGATTTAGATTGATGTAAAGAAGGATATGCAATTCCGTACTAACCTTTGCTTTGAGCGTAGAATAGGATTGACCGTAATGAGCGGTATATACGATTTGCCGTGTACAGCATAACGGCGTTCCCCGAATCATCTCTTCCGGTGCGCCCAGGAAGATACCAGTCTAGCCCATCAGGCTCTAAATTGCCAGCCTAGGTTGGGATGACCGTTGGACTCGAGGTTTGAGTGTTTGACCACACAGCTGCACTTGGGTCCGCCCCTGGGTTTGAGCCTCAAGGTGTTTGATTTCTTATTTCCTCTTTCGTGTTAGATCCTTGATCCACTTTAATCTTGATTTCAGACTAGCTTCTCACTTGTTTCGGATGATTTGCGACAAGAAGACCAAAAAGGCTGGCTCTTTTCTACTAGCAAGGAGTGTCATATGTTCGTTCTGAGTGATAACCGATAACCACGAGTCTTGAGGTTGCTCAATCTTTTGCGCAGTCTTTATCTTGTAGAATTGGGGAGCTTCCTCTAAAATACCTTGGAGTTCCACTCCATTACCGTAAGTTGAGGAAAGAGGATCTTCAACCAATCATAGATAAGATTTTAAAAAGGGCAGCGGGGTGGAGAGGGAGGCTTTTATCTTATAAAGCTAAACTCATTCTTATCCAAACCTGTTTGGCCAGTATTCCGATTTATTTGCTGAGTGTTATCAAATTTCCAAATGGGCTATTGACCTCATAAACTCCCAAATGTCTCATTGCTTTTGGGATGATTATGAGGGTCATCATAAGTATCACCTAGCTAGATGGGAATTGCTGACACAGAAGCGTGAGTTTGGGGGTATTGGCATCCCAAACTTGGCTGATATGAATCTTTGTCTACTAGCATCTTGGATTAAGAGATATCACTTAGACCAAGATAAGTTGTGGAAACAAATAATTGATTTTAAATATGACACACATAGCCCTAATATGTTTACATGCCCTGTGGAGGGTGCATCTCCCTTCTGGAAAGGAGTGCTATGGGCTGCCAAGGCTGCAAAAATGGGGTATAGATGGCATATTGGGGATGGAAAAAGCGTTAAGTTCTGGGAGGATCACTGGTTCGGTTCTTCCAGCCTAGCTATACAATACTGGGATCTGTACATTATTGCTAATGAACAGCATATCTCAGTGGCGGAAGCCTGGGATGGAGTTAACTTAAAAATCTCCTTTAGGAGGTGTGTAGATCAGAGATTGATGCTGAGGTGGTATGAACTTATTCAAATTGCCCAGTCAATTACTTTCTCTGGGGAACAGGATGCGATCATATGGAAATATGAGGCGAAAGGGACATATTCCGTTAGTTCTCTGTATTCTATAGTTAATTTCCGAGGTGTTATTCATGTTCATGTTCCTGCGGTTTGGCAACTGTCCATTCTACCATGTATTCACATTTTTCTGTGGCTTCTTGCTAACAACAAACTCCTAACTAGAGATAATCTCGCCAAAAGACAGAAGTTAAATGATTTGACTTGCGTTTTCTGTGGTGAACCTGAATCTATCATGCATCTCTTCTTTGAGTGTGTTGTGGCCAAGAAAATGTGGAGGAATGTTGCACCCATTACTGGTGTGCCTCTGCCGGTTTCTTTTGAATCAATTGCGAGTTGGTGGGTGTGTGACAAAAGCCATAAAGTGGCTAACATTTTCCATGCGGCCTACATATGGGCTTTGTGGAAAATGAGAAACGATCTCTGTTTTAACAGGGTGAGTTGGCAAAAAATGCAGGTACTTTGGTGCCGTGTCGCCGCAATGCTTCCCCTCTGGCAGCTACTATGTCCAGAGGCTGCAAAAGGCCAGTTGAGTATTGCTACTAGGATGATACAGCGACTGGGAAGATGTCCTCCTCTACTGCTATGGCCAGACCCTGGCTGACGACTCTGGGATGGCAGGGGATAATGCCTGGAGAAGGTCATCAGCAGTGTAGACCCGTGGTGATGACAGAAGAAGAAGATGATTGGGCTACTACCACTGTGAAGCTTGCTGTGCGTCTGATGGAAGTTGGGACACACCTTCGTGTGGTTCCTCTCTGAGCTGTTGGGATGTTGGGAGAAGGCGCAGAGTTAGCTGTTGGAGTGCGTTTCCTTATTAGTTTTCAGCAGAACTGTTATACTTTTATTTACTCTCATTTGTAAGCTCGATAGAGCATGAGATTCTGGTGATGGTACTCTGCCATTGCCCGCGGATGTAATAATGTAATGACTCTGTATGGTTTCATTATGTGTAATGGAACCCGGGAGGAGCCCTGTATTTCTAAAAAATAACCACGAGTCTCTATTGCTTCACAGTTTGGCTCTTATCAGATGTACCAGAAGCATTTGATGTCACATTACATAAATTATGCATTTTATCTATGGTAAGAATGAAATGATTGTGGCTAAACTATTTTATCTTTTCTCCTATGGGATAACTTGTTTGTTTGGATTAGTATATTAGCCACTTTTACGATTAATTATGATGGCTAGTTTCCGGCCGGTTCGAGCCCACATATAGAGCAAGTTGGGACTGGCTCCATTTTCCTATGACATCGATGAGCTTGTACTCCTATTGTGGTTTCTGGTGCTCCCGCAATCCCTACTCCCCAATCTCCATAGTCTAGCATCAAAGCGGATTCAAAGGAAGGCTAGTTGCAGGTCCAAGGGACCGCCAGCACGCCTTACGCCCCAGATCCTGATTCCTTGTGGCGACATTTACAACAGGCAGGCTGTTGCCTGCAGCCAGTCCAGATTTGAGCCTCGAGGTGTTTGATTCAGTTGTATGCGCCTTTACTAATATACAGAAAAGATGCATGCACATCAGCAATACCGACTTCACTTTATTATAAGAGGAACACAAGAACAACTGACAAGCGTACGACGACGAGCTACAAGATGGTCTTTTCTAACACGGACGAACAAATCTGACAGTCGGCGCGCATTGCAGGAGTAGCAGAGGACGACGAGCTACAACTACAAGATGGTCTTATTTCTTTTTTTTTTTTGCGGGAAAAGATGGTCTTATTTCTAACACGGACGAACAGATCTGACGGTCGGCATGGCATGGCAGGAGTGGACGCAGCTGGGAGCTGGCCGGCCGGCTAGCAGACCCTCTTGCAGAAGCACTTGCGCGTGAAGCCCTGCGCGGTGCACTCGCCGTCGGGGAAGTTCTCCGACTTGCACACGTTGGCGCAGTTGTTGCTGCTGACGCAGGTGCCCTTGAACTTGTGGCTCTGCGACAGGCAGTGCCTCGCCTCCGCCACCTTCGTCGTCCCCATCTCTGCACCCACAAAACAAAGCATCATCAGTTCATCACCCGTTTACAATGCGCGCGCATCAAAAATAAATCATGCAAATAAAGAAAGAAACGGTTGTACTACAGATGTTGCTTTGCAAAGCTGATCTACTGGAAGGAAGAAGCACCTGTGGCGACGAGGAGGACCAGGAGGAGGAGGGCGGACGCGGCCATGCGACGGGAGAGTGCCATCTTGTTCACCCGGGACTGGATGTCTGGATCACACTAATCGGGCTAGACGCTTCTGCTGCTGCGCTGCTATGGGCTCTGTTAGCTAGCAAAGGAGACTGGAGTGAAGAATGGGCTTGAGTAGGGAGGGTTTATATAGCCAGAGGGGAGGCAAGGTGCCAAGGTTAGTGGTTGACAAAATTTATGGGCATTTATTTGCTGCTAACTCTACAGTACTGGAGCAGAGCACAGTGGCCCATTCCATGTCGACACCCAGGTCCAATAATTCGATGCACGGTACTATCTGGAGTAGTCACACTTCACGGGCGAGATTTTACCGACGGCAAGTGCTTGGAGCTTAGCGTGTCATGGCGAGGCAGGATAAACACGCGCGACATTGTGGCCAGGCCGAGGTCCTACGCCCGGATTCCGAACTGATGGCTAGGGAGCGGCCATGGAGCTCGTCGGCAAGACTCACGAGCCAACTTTGCCTGCTACGTGGTTTTCTGCCATTTCTGGCCAGAGCCACACCACACCCAGGTCAACAGGGAAGACGATAAAGTTGATGACTCTTGAATCGCCGTGGGCCAATGTGGGCAGATCGCACTGCCTTGCCTATCATCGCGCATTGCGTTACGTGTTCATCGTCCTCCATGCTACCCGATATCCCCCAGATGCCTTTTTCTTTTTCTTTTTCTTTGACATGCCCCCAGATGGCATTCTGATCAGAACAAGTCCACAGTGTTTACAGGCTTCTGCATCCAAAGGGTACAAATACATTCATGGCCCATCCTCTCACACAGAAAAAGTAAGAGGCGGCCTAAATAGCTAACACTCAGCCCAAAAGATGCATGGCCCATCTTCTCACACAGAAAAAGGTAAAAACTATCTCATTCCGTACCTTGTTGAAGCTCATGCTCCTGCATGCCTTCTTTTTTTTGCGACTCCATTTAAGTTATACTTTTTTTTGCGAAAAGGACTCTGGCATTAAAAGAAATATCGAACCGTACAGAACATCTCAACAAAAACGAAAATTAGAACGAGATCCTTGAGATGTCCTTTGTTTTCAACCTCCAGACCGTGTTATACTAGGATGCATTCTGGTAAACAGAGGATTGTAAAACGCAAGAAAACTCCAGGAATACTCGTTTGGATGAAACACAGGAATAATACAGGAAAAATGATTCAGTCTTACACACTTGAGTCTAAAAAAAAGGTTGGAGTGGATGTTCAATTTTTTATGGAATTGTGACATAGCAATCCAATCCATAGAAATTTGGGTAGTACCATTCTTTCCTTTGATCCAAAGCCAATCCACAGAAAAAAATCCTAAGAAATCATATGAAATTCCAACAATCCAAAGAGCCCTTACTTTAAGACCATTATAGGTTTTGAACTAAATGTTGGATTTATGAACCATTTGTGTTGTGTTTTTTTTTGTCGAGATCTTTCGAATAACACCAATTTGAATATGTTTGTTCAAGTTTAATTTTCTAGTTTTGAAACCACGATGAAACATGTGTGAACAAAAAAAATGAAATATAAAACAAATGAAAATGAAACTTATGTGACACTGAAACTGATACGAGATGTGAAACCTGACAAAAAGAAACAATATGAAACTGCATGAAACTTATCGTGAACATACTACAATGGAACATCATATATAAGAGAGAATGTTGTGTGCGACCATAGCGAAGAGGTACAGATGAGAGTGGTTGCACCAAATCTCTTTTACAAAAAGCTGGTACTCGATATCTTGGTTGCCTCATAGCACTACCGCTGTTGGAGATACATGCTATGATGGAGAACTTCAACGAAACTCACTACTACTACTACAAGAAGAGAGAGTTGAATGATGATGTCCAAAATTCGTGTAATTTGCTTCTTTTCTTGAATCTGTTTTCTTTTGGCAATTTCAGAGCCACTGGCACGAGTGTTGTGCTTCTGGCATGCGTTGACAGCCAAAAGAGCAATCAACCATTAGTACAGAACGACACATCGGATATCCCTCTATGATAACGGCACGAGATAGGCGACGGAAAATTGCGCTTTCCGCGCGGCCGGTGCGTACAAACCTGACATGGGCCGCGGCTGGCCTGTCAACATAGGTAAGGGAGAAAGTATTAACTCCGTTACCCATATTATTGGCAACGGTCATAATTTTGGCACTATTTCCGATATGTGGTTCTATGGCAATAGAACTTTTCTGTGTCCGTTTGCAATGTGGACACGTTCCATCATCTTCGAATTCGAAGCGAGGCGAGTAAATGCCATGGCGTAGTGGCACCGCCCACTACTCCTTAAAAACCCCAATCCCTGCTAGCTCAAGATGCCACAGAATCTGCTCTCTATCTCTCTCGCTCGCTCCCTGCTACTGATTAGCAAAGATGCCTCGCAGCAACGACACACAGGAGCACACTCCGTCGCCGCCCGACAGTCCCCCCGTCAGCGGCGAGTCTGTTGAAGGACTGACGCCGGAGATGAGCAACGACGAAGAGCTCACCAACTTCAATGATCCCACCTTGATGCTGGGCCCGCCGAAGGTTGATTCCGATGAGGAGTCAACCGAAGAGGAGAAGGAGGAGGAGGAGGACGGGGCGGAAGCGCCGGTCCCAAAGAAGGGAACCCCGGCGAAGGAGAAGAAAGCCGCCGCCACCACCTCTGATATGCTGCCGCCGCCGCCACCACCTCCGATGCCCCCAACAAGCGAGGTCGTGAGAAGGAGGAGGATTGCGCAGAAGCAGGGCGCAAGAAAAACAAGAAGTAGCTAGCTAGTAGTAGTTCTATAAGTTCTCCGTATGTAATTTACTTTATTATTATTAATATGTACTTCGTATGTAATGTAGTAACACTAATATTAATATAAGTATCCTAGTGGTTTTCTCCATATAGTAGAGATTAGGAAAAATATTATTCCAGAGAGTAGAAGAAATTGCAGAGAGTCGGCGCGTAGGCCCCACTCCTCAGTGGAAGAAACAAGGAAACGGTTTTATTAAAGAACTGTTTCCTATGTTGTACCTATATATATGGACGTACAGAGCAAAACCTAAGACTCACTCTTTTCCTCACTGTCCCAATATGCTAGATCTGTTCGTGGCGGCGGCTCCTGTCGTTGCGGCCATCGCTGGCGCCGTGGCGGCGCCATCTCCCCAGAGACAACGGCTATCACCGGTGTCGCCGTCACCCCCGAGACGGCGATGTCTTCGCCATCTCCCTCGACACGGCGAGCTCGTCGCTGCTTTCGCTTCCTCTGCCTCCACCTCTTCCGGATCTGCTAGATCGATCCAACGACGACGTGAAGAAGGTATCAGATCCACTCTTTGATGTAGCTAACTTGCCTATTGTGCATCTGCTAAGCAGCTCAGTTCACATCCAGTAGTTCGATCTAGATAATTTCTTGATGTAGTTAACTTGCCTATTGTGCACTTGCAACTGGTTGAAGTTTAGCTAACTTGTTGATAGTAGTTCAGTTCAGTTCAGTTCTATCTAGATCATTTCTTGATGTAGCTAACTTGCCTATTATGCACTTGCAACCGATTGTAGTTTAGCTAACTTGTTGATAGTAGTTCAGTTCACATCCAATAGTTCTATCTTGCCTATTGTGTACTCTTTAATGTAGCTAACTTGCCTATTGTGCACCTGCTAACTTGTTCATGTTATGATGTATTTAACTTACCTATTGTGCCCTTGCAACAGGTTGTAGTTTAGCTAACTTGTCTAGATCATGTGACTAAGTCATTACAAATTTAAAAACAGGATTCTATTCGGTGACACTGCATAAAAAAGTCGGAGACACAGAAAAAACAACGAACACTACTCAAGACAGTAGTGTTTGTTAACTTTCCCATAATGTCCTCCAACTATATACACAGGTCAGTACACACTATATACTACTATATACTTCATATTATTGTGTTAAATTGTTCGTTCTATCTAGTAGTGTCAGAACTAACATAAATCCTTATTTACATTTAGGGATATCAAGCTGTTCCCTTTCAAACCCCACCATACATATCCACCGTCGCTATTGTGACGTTTTGGTACACCGCATAAAATACTTTTTAAGTAAGAATGTTTTATATGGTGTCGCTGAAATGTCACATCGGTGACGTATTAGATTAGATTTCGGTGACACCGCATAAAAAATCCAGAGCCGGTGGTGGCCTCCATGAAAGCATGATCGCTGTCAGGCATCCTTTGAAGCTACCGACATAGCAATATCTTGTTGACAAGCCATGTGTTGGCTGCTCCGGTTTATCAATAAGAGCCACCTCAAGACATAGGTAAGATATCATTTCAGTTTTGCTTAAATTCATAGTGTTCTTGTTTTAGCATATGTACTTAACAATTGTAACTCTATTTACTAATGTATAGGGTCCAAAGTTTCAACATCCTTCTCTCAGGAAGCTGAGATAAGAAGAGATTGCTAGAGTGACACCTGCGAGGATAGTGGAAAAGGATGTAGGGAAGAAATCGTTAATTCTTTCCGTCCTTTGACATGATAGGCTTAGCATAGATGAAATCTGTTATCGTTTTAGCTCTTATGTTTGTCAGATCTTGTGATGCAAATGTAAAGGTGAAATTGTGATGGAAATGTAAAGGTTAATGAAATTTGTTACCGTTTTAGTATTTGTGCTGTGTGAGATCAAATGCGGCACGAAATATATATTGCAGGCTAAATAAATAAATATACCACTTACGAAAACATCTCAATGCAAACGGTTAAACCAAGATGTCCATAACTGATCATGTCAAACTACGGCAACGGAGATCAAAACCAACCGTTGCCAAAAATTGACCTCATCGGTGACGGTTTTGGTCTCCGTTGTCGATGAGGCCCTTCACATCAGCCACGGAGGCGGGGACACTGACCGTTTCTCCGTTCCCGATGAGGGTTTGGGCCCGTTTTCGATGTGTCGTTCTGTACTAGTGAGCTCCTGGGTATTCATGTGCAATGAGAAGTGCAATAAAGTCTTAGATCATGCCATTTTTTAAGTTATGTTCTAATTAGGGCCATTCATCACATAGGTCACGGTCAAGTGTTGAGTCCACTTGTTAACTCTCCGAGTACTTTCTACAAGGCAAACTCCCTTCTTGATTACAATACTTTCCTAAAGGCCAACCAATCTATTGATCATCAACAACGGTACAAGGAATTCTAAAAGTAATAAAAATTACAAATAGGTCTTCGGACCACCTAGCGGTGACTACAAACACTGAAGCGAGCTGAAGGCGCGCCGCTATCCTCACCCCTCCCTTACCGGAGTCGGGTAAAGCTTGTCGTTGTAGAGCTTGTTGTAGTAGACAGACGGGAAGTCGTCGTGCTAAGGCCCCGAGGGACCAGCGCACCAGAGCAGTAACCATCACCAATGATGAGAACCATAGATCGGAAGAGCCGGACCTGCAACCACATGGACGAACACAAAAACAGACTAGATCCCGGAGGATCCGCCGGACACACGCCTCACGCGCCCTCCGTTAGCACTAGGCGCACCACTGGAGCGAGGATAGGATAGGGAGGACCTTATTTAGACTTCCAGAAGTAGCCGTCGCCTCACCATCTTGAAGAAGATACTAAAAAATCTAAACAAAGGACGGAAACCCTCTCGCCGGCGAGAGGCCGTGATCCGCCACGCCTCCAAGGCCCTAAGGCCACCGGAGACGAAGCAGATCGGCGGCATCTCCGGCGAGGGGACGGAACCCTAGATTGGTTTCACGAACACCTCACGATCGCCTCCTCTTTCCTGTCTTTCTCGACTCCACTCTTTATGACATAAAATTGGCTTCACCATCACCACCACCACCCCTGTTATCTACCTCCGTTTCTAAATATAATATGTTTTAACTGTTTTCAAATTCGTGTTTTAGTGTATTTTCATTCATTTCACACTATATGTAATCCACAATGAAATAACTAAAACGTTGGTCGGTACCCCAAAAGACATAAATAAATAAGTACTCCCTCCGTGCACAAAAGGATGTCTCAACTTTGTCTAAAGTTGAGAGTAGCTAAGAAGAAGAGAATTATTCACAACCTTGACCGGCGATAGTTGAACTATTAATGGGCTAACTAGTATAGCAGCCAGGCCTCATTGCACGTGGGCATGGTCTTGCAAGGCTACATCTCGGAACTTTCCTTATTATATTTTCGGGATATTTTATTTTGTTGCCGTTTTCTTCGAAATATGCTATATATATTGTTTCCTTTGTCGACTTCATTTTAGAAAATTCTTTTCCGTTTTGTTTCCGTAAAATTATGTTTTTGTTTTCACTTTTTACTCGCCGTTTTCTTTTCCCACGGAAAGTTTCCTTACCATTTTCAACCCTACTTTACGGCACCGACCAAACTTCTAGTCGTATTGTCGGCCTCCTCTACCAGCGAATGCCTTCCCTTTAAGCAAGGGTTTCCCAAATTTCAGTTCTTTTGACTCGCACTGATAAGCAGGTGTCGGTCTATGTTTTCGTTGGTCGAGACTGTCTAGACGACTTGTTTAGGAGTACTTGGAAGTTGGTCAAAATATTTGAAAGTTAGGCTAACATAGTACTACCTACTTTAGTTAACGTTGATCGCTTTACGTCCCAACATGGTCCATCTGGTCATTGACTACTTCAATAAGCACACGAGCCTGAGTGCACACATGCGAAAAAGCTTTGCTGAAGTCTACCGAAGCATGAACTGAAGTCCACAACAAAAGGAACGGCAACATCAGAACGGGCTCGGGAGGCCCAGTATCGACACTGCGTTCCGCCTTTCTACGCTGCTTGGATGGGCTGCTTTGACGCTCGACACCCGTTGGGATGGGTTAGATCACGACACTGAAATAAAGCGATGGAACGACGACGCCCCCTGCCGGCCCACCGCCCACAAAAACCGTCGGAGAAGCTCAGTCAGTGGTGTGGTGGTGTCGATTCGGCAGCGACTGCGGGCACACGCGTCGTCACCGGCGCTGTCGAGCAGCGCATCGCCTGCTATGCTAGTGCGTAGCAATATCTCGATCGCGGAAGAATCCATCGGCTGATCGATCCACCATGGTCTGTTTTGTTGTTAGCTAACCTATAGTGGGCTGTGTAGGGAGATAAGGCGCACCATCGAGAATCCGGTTCCAAGGCTACAATTAATTAGTTAATCCCGGCTACTAACAGTATGCGCTATGTTTGTTAATCAATCAATCATGCGTGCGGATCTGTTCTTCCTTAAAGCTAGGCTTTGCAAAGCAGAAATGAGAGATACGCACTAACGTAAAAATTCTGCCAGCAGCATATGGTACCACTACCACATGAAGATCATTGCCGTGCCATTAGTCCACGATACAAAGAGGTCGACTAGACATGGAAGATTGAAATGTTAAATGTAGTGCAGTGTTGACAGTCGGACGCTGCGTAGGTGAGTGACTTCAGAAAGTATTCTCCATTTAGAAGAGAAAAAAAAGGACTTGAGGAAGTACATGTGGTTAAACGTTGGCACTAAACCTATTCGTCGTGGATGATGGCATGGATCGAACGCCGCCGGTATGCACGATGACGGGCGTGTTTGGTAGCCTGCAGCTACTTTCGCGCCCAGTCAAACTAGGCTGTGGAGAGCCTGGTCTGGCTTATGCAGCCTCTAGACCATGTTATGCATGTCGTTTGGTTGCTCGATGGTCCATTCCTTTCATGAGGAGAAAAACAGGATATTCATGTTTGGTTTTGTGCAAAGACCCATTTCGATTGTGCTGGGTGCAAATACTCATTGTTTGGTTCCGTGCAATGATATGACCTCTTACCACTACTGGTGAGGTTACCCATGACGAACTGAATAAGTAGTAGACAGAATCAAACTGAACATAGCACACATCAATTCAAAATATACTACTCCAGCATATCTAGTTCGTGACGATCATAGCATAGTTCGTTGCAGGAGTGAAGCACGAACTCGTCATGCTTCATCTCTAGTTCATAAGTGTAGGAGTTAACATATACCACCTCCCACAATATTACAGCCCAGGAACGAAACATAGTGGTGTTCTAAGGGGCTATGGCGTACTGCTGGTGACAGTAGGCACGCAACCAGAATCTCCTCTCCGTGTCCATCATGTCCGCGTAGAGGCAATGCTTATCTTCGTGATCGGCAAGATAGTTCAAAGCCTGGATCACTATGGCCGGACTGTAGACAATAGGGGCTGGCATGTTCGTCATTGAGTAGAGAGTCTTCATCTGTGCATAGTTGGTGATGGACTTATTCAGCAGCTCCTCGTCCTTTGGATGCACCTAAGATTAAGGTAGTACAATGTTAGTTCTAGTTCATGTTGATCAAGCGAAAAAGATACACAGAGATTCAGGGGGTAGAACACATGATCTCACCGTCGTGTGCGAAATCGACTTATCGTCGTCCATCCTCAAGGTCGTCGAATGTTCACACCAAATCACCCCCTCAATTTGGGCCAGGCGAGTGATCCTAATCCACCTCTGTCTCCACTTCCACAGATGGTTGTAAATCTGCGTAGTGCTCACAGTAATCCCAGTGAAGTCAAGAACATCATTGCTCACTCTAATAATGTAGTGCTCTTTGAACCCTCTATCAAAACGGATCCCCTTGTGGACGAGCTCACAAAACCTATTCAGAACGAACAGGAACATTAAAGCTGACCACACCATTTGAGGTCGTTGAGTAAAACGAAGAGGTACTGCTTTGCCATTCGAGTGAGGCAGTGGCTTCGCAGACTCATCGGCCGGAAAAGCAAATCTAAGAGGGACCGCGTTCATGTCAGGTAGAGCATGCCGAACTGACGGAGCATACAGATCAGGATCCGGTGAGCTTGGCCCAAAGATGTCCTACAATTACGGCGAACAGAATGTAATCTTACAACTAGCAACTATGTCGAACAAGAAGATGATGGTACGCCGAACGAAGGCTAAGATCTAACAGAGAAACAGAGTTGCAAACTATAACGCTACCATAAACTTGAGTACCATTTAATCTAGCACACATGTAGAACACATGATCTACTCAAAAGAAGAACATGGGATAGAGATTTTTACAGTCGCAGTCGAAGGAGGAGAGTTGCCGCCGCCGAGATCCAGCACCCCTTGTTTAGATCCATCACCTCCTTGCGCCCAACATCCGTGGCGCCGTCGACCTCCGCCGCCACCTTGCAAGAGGAAGAGTTGCTGAGGACGAGCTCGAACGACGGAATTTCTCCCACCTTCGAAGAAGAACACCCCTCCTTCGCCATAGCCATGGAGCTCGAAAGGGGGGAAATGGTGTTTTGGATTTGGTTCCCCGGCGCGGACGAACTAAATAGGGAGGCGAAATAGCGCGCCGGTGACCGAATTTCTCCTGCCGCATTTTTCGTCCTCGCGCCATCTCCACCTCTCCGGCGCCTGTAGCATCTCCCACGCGGCGTTCCTGAAGGTCGCACCCCGGGAGGCTGGCTCCAGAGACACGGTCGATCTGAGCGTGCCTCTGAGGACTAACCCAAGACTGTTTTGATAGGCGTGCTGACCTGGCCCGGGAGCTCGTCCAGGCATCCAAACTCCAGGACTTTGCAGCTAGCGGGCCTGGTCTGCAGGCTACCAAACGTCGCCCTACCTAACTCCGGTGGGACGACACAACACAGAGCGGTCGGTTATCACTAGTGATCTTGCACACGCACGCCATCGTTCTCTCTGGCAGTGGCAGGGAAGTCCAGTCCAAATTAAAATCTTTCCAGACTCTACTCGTCAATTAATTAGTGCACAAGAAAGCAAAGGAAAAGACCAAAGTTACCGGATAGTGGGCGTGCAAGTGGCGTAGCATTTCCGCGAGGTAGTGGCCACTCCGGTCATTCCGAGTGTCCGTATTGACGAAATGTGCACCGTTGGCAACTTGCACCGTACCTGGCCAGCTAGCTTGCTTATTTTACCACGATTATCAAGAGGCCCGTCAGTTAAGCAATGTCAAGAAAGCGATGTGTCAGACGGGTAAAATACGAAACTGAACTCGTGAGTTAACCTAGTCGATCACAACACGCAGTTAAAGTTCCATCACTACAGGAAAACGTATCGTTCCCGACGGCCAGAAACCGTCGGCAAAGAGGTTTGCCGACGGCCACCGTCGGCATTTGGCCGTCGGCATCTTCTCCGTCGGCATACACAGGAAAAGCCGTCGGGAAAGGAAGGCCGTCGGCATACACTCACATGCCGACGGTTTTATTGGCCCGTCGGCAAACAAAGCCCGTCGGCAAACGAATTAACGGAGACGGCTGTTTGACGTCGTCACAACAGTTTGCCGATGGTCGGCCGTCGGCATATATAATCCACGTGGCATTCCCTGGTTAATTTCCATGGATGTCTACACCGACGGTTTTGCCGTCGGCATACTAGCTGACCAGAACCAAAAAAAAAGAGCGAAAAAAAAGGCTAGCAATATACAAATACAATTACAGACGTGATTATATAGGTTACATACTTGTCTCGGCAAATGAGATTACCATAAACATCAAAAAAGGTCTCTGTTTTCTAGAAACAATACCAGATCAAACAGAACAGGTATGATATGTAGTTTGCATCTATTTTTCCCTAAGTTGTCATTCTTACACGGATCCTCATGTTCTTCTCATCTCTTGACCACACTGCCATTAGAGAAACTTGATGCATGCTTTATACAAAGATCAAATTTCAGCTATAACCAAAAACACAAATAATATAACAAGTGAATCACAGCGAGCCAACATGTAAGTAAAATTTAACATGCATATATCATGTATTTCACCTATAACCCAAAAGAAGTAATAAAGCATGCAAGTTCCAATTAGGCCAGTAAGTCAGCCAATTCTTCTTCCATTGGTTCGGGTTGCCCATCTACAAACAATCAGGAACATCAGGTCATATACACATTTGCACAAACATGCATATCAGAAACATTTAACTATACTAATATCCTAGTAGCAAAACAGGAAAAGAACAACAATGCTGATAGATGACATAGTTAGATGAGGCTCAACAACTACTATAGGCAGCACATGATACATGCACCAAGCATCTTTCATACAACACAAATGACAGTACTTAACTATCAGAACTACTTCTGTCATTATTGAACATAGCCCATGGTCAGAAAAGATAGAATAAAGGGAACTGAGAGCTATACCTGTTGATGATAACATCGACACTGATCTGGATTGAGTTATTGTCGGTGAGGAGATGGATGATCTCATGGTGTGCTTGATAATGCGCACACCCATGATCTTCTTACCTTGTTGCATTTGTGCATCATGAACGAGTTGGTGAGGCGCTTGATGATGAGGCACTATTGCATCCTAGTAGGACATAATCACCTATCCAAAACACACTCATATTAATAAGACAGACCAAACTTGCCAATATACAATCATATAACCACATGTAGATAAATGACCAATATTGTAAATGACACACATATCAAGATAAATCAAATGACGACATATGTACACATATAGATATAACATTAGCATGAACAATGCAAAAATATACAACAAGTATATGGAGAACAAAAATATTTAAATTTGTTACTCTTTATGATTATCACTGCATATATGTACACCATGTACTGAGCATGTACAAGTAGTATAGTAAAGCTGACAAGGACATGGTATCTTAGTACTAGTAGCACAGTTCACAGTAGTTAATCCATGCAATTTCACCTCCAATGCTTAATCAAATTATTGCCAAATCGCTGAAGTTATAAGTATCTCAATAAAGGTAATCAAGTTCACCAATGTGTAATTACCAATACTATCCAAAGGAGCTGAACCATGATGCAAATGAAATAAACCAACAACCAAGAACGGGCAGAACAGTCGCGCAACAACCAAGAACCAAACCATGTCCATCTAAAGAAAAACAAGAGCAAGATCAGGTGGAGGCAGGAAGCTACTCTCACCTGTGATTAGTGACACCGGCAAGTGGAAGAAGCACGACTGTCGAGCAGCGTGAGCCAGCGAGAAGACCACGTGTGTTGGTAGCGCCATCGTCGCCGTGTGGCCGTCGTGGAGGGGCTTGTGCCCGCCATCATCTCCTGCAGCGGCAGAGTGAAGCTTCACATCATCAGTAACATTTAACATCACATAAGACCATCAAGTTATGCCCAATGGCAGCAACACTTGACAAAATTGCATCCTTCCATCAAACCAGGGTAGCAACTGTTGGAGATATGCCCTAGAGGCAATTAATAAATAGATTTTATTGTCATATCTCAATAGTTCATAATAAGTTTTAATACCATGCTATAACTGTATTACTCGGAAACATAATACACGTGTGGTATAGAAACAACCAGGTCCCTAGTAGCCTCTACTTGACTAGTCCGTTGTGTAACAGATGATCAAGGTTTCCTGATCATGGGCATTAACCGGTTTACAACGGAGTCATATCATTGGGTGAATGATTTGATGGACATACCCAAAATATAGAAACGTAGTTCATACCTTGGACCGTGAGATTATATCAAGTCGCTGCTTTTGAAAGATATGGCTGATCGCATCAAACGTCATGCCTCATAAGCTGACAATAAAGATGACACTTTCGGGTATCGGAAGGAAGTAGTTGGGGCGAGTGATCAATAGCGGGAATTGCCAATCCACATAGCAGGATAGATACTCTGGGCCCACTCGGTGAGATTACATCAAAGAGCTTGCAAGCATATGACTAGTCCAACTAGATCACAGGGATGTAATGTCATAGACGAGTAAAGATAGATTGTCGAGGATGAGGTCAAACTCGGTAAAATGTGATACCGGAGAACGACGCTCGACAATCTTAGTATCGCCAGGTAAGAGGATGAAACTGGACGTCTAAAGGTTCAAACGAATAAAGAGACATTCGTGGACACACAGGGGCTATCACGGATATCCAGATCCCGCTGTTAGTTATTGATCGGAGAGAGAGAATTCCGATCATGTCTGGAGTGATCCCGAACCGCGGGGTAACACACTTAAGGGGTGGGTGCGATTAGATTGGATTTGAGAGAAAGGAAACAGGAACTCCGGAAGTGTTCGGTAATTGTCCGATGATTGATCGGGGCACGAAATATGTTTCGGGGTTCGAATGAATTAAATAATTATGTATCTACATTTATAAGTGTTAATGATTAAATATATTTTTATTTAATTAATTTCGAATTTAAATGGCATTAAAAGTTAAATGGGCCTTTAGAGGACCATAATAGGGAAAAGAAAAGAAAAGAAAAAAAAAGGGGGCTGCCCCTTAGTGGGCCACATGGGGCCCACCAAGGCAGCCGCACCCCCCATGTGGGTTTAGTCCCACATGGGGAGCTAAGGAGGTTGGCACTCCTTTTTCTCCTATAAATATAGGTGCCCCTTTGCCTTGAAAAGACACACAATTTCCTCCTTCCTTCTCTCCTACCTTGAACGGGGTTCTGATTCTGGAACTTCGTACGGGGAGAGAAGTTCTCTATAGTTTGCACACCGCCGTGCTGCTAGATCCACTCTTCCACTTCCGCTGCTCTGCTGGATCTGGAGCCCGGAGGTCGTCATCCACACCGTACGTGTGTGGAACCGCGAGGCGCCATCGTTTGGCGCTGGGAGCTGTCTACTTCCGCTACACGACCTTGAGGTCGGCTACGTCGTCTTCATCGTCAACGTTTGTGCGGGAACGTAATCCCGCTTTCGGTCTACAAGGGTATGTATTCCGTTCCCCTCCGTATAGTATATCTGCATAGTATAGATCCTGGCTAGTTTATGGTTATCGTTGTTAGGAAATTTTTGTTTTCTGCCTACGATTCCCAACAGTGGTATCAGAGCCGATCTATGCGTAGATATATCTGTACGGTTAGAACACATGTTGAATGTGGGCATCGATTCTACATTTGTTACCCTCTCGCGTGTACTTGTTTATATCGCGGCATTGTCGATGAAGCGGCCCGGACCGACCTTACGCGTACGCTTACGCGAGACTGGTTCCACACCTGACATACGGCTTGTTCCGTATATGTGGCTGGCGGGTGTCTGTCTCCTACAATAGTTGATATAGCATTTGCAATGGAGGGCCCCGAAAGGGGTGTAATAGAGACAATTGTCTTATCGCTGTTGTGGCTGTTTTCGTAGGTAAGAAACGGTTCTTGTGCGGAAGCCCTAGCAGCCACGTAAAACATGCAAAAGATAAAGTAGAAGCGTCTAACTTTATTTTGCAGGGGCAATGTGATATGGTCAAGGTAGGTTTATTAAATTGTTTATAAACTGTTGGCGCAAAGAAGACCATCGGCGCGAGGAGACCATATCATGTCGCATTACATTTCATATTAGATGTTATGTAGATTGTGTGCATCTTATATAGTGTATATATATATGATATATTAGTTACACGGCGGTAGATATATAAGATGATCCCTCCCAAAATTCCGATAATAGTGTTCTCCCTCTGTCGTGCACCACCAATAAAGTTCTACGTTACGGGGTACGTCGTTCGGGGTTTCGGTCGCTTTCGTTACACTCGTCTCTTCGTTCGCATACGGTGGGTGTAAGCCACGTTGCACACGAATACGGCAAAGGGTGTTATGGCGAGCCTAGCATATACCAGTATATGGCCTCGGAACACAAGTACCGAAAGGTTAAGCACGAGTCACATACGATGATGTGATTGATATACGATGTCTACCTTTGAAGTTATGCTATCCGCCCGATCGAAGGGGATAGTATAATGGATGGGGATTGTGTAATCACTAAGACGATGAGAGGGATACTCGTCTTGAGTGGGAGTTCTAGTAGTTTTACTTTGAAAACTTAGTTTTATTTTAAAACTTGAACCCATTTTATTATGAACAAAAGTCTTGTTGCTTTGCAAAACCTTTGTAGATGATAACCTCTTCTATACTCTTTTTAAACTTAGGCGCATTCCTGCGATTTGAGAAACTTAAAAGAGTTGGGTCCAAACTTCATATTTTTATACCGTAGCTTGAGGATACTCCTTGTTTCAAACCTTTTAGCTCTATTCGATACAAAACCCGCTAGGAGATAAAACCGGAGATTCCGCTGACAAAAGATAATTCAGATTATCGAGTTTTGTGCTGATTTCATTATAGTCCAGTGTATGCTATGATCTTGCCGTTGAGATTAAACTGTGGGTGCGTGTTCACAGATCGCGAATGTCGCTGATCTGTATCCACCGTAAATCAGGTTTTCTGCTCAACCGAGATGGAAGAGAACACTTGCATTAAAGGAGCACGTGGCAGTCATACTTGATGACATTTGGTCATATTTGATGACATTGAGACGCCTCGCTCAACTCGATCACTGGATGACAAACAACGTTGCCAGGTGCAAATGGTTTGTCATAGACTATGTCATGAAAGGGGAATTGTTCACCTTCATGAATTCTTGATTACGTTGAAGAATCAAGAAGATGAAACGGATCACCGAGAAGTCATCAATGATGATGGTATATATATGATATACAAGTTATGAATGTTTTACCTAAACAAGTACTCGCAGTAGTGACTAAGATTTGATACTAGTCATGTTTTATGAAAACAAGATTTTCTGCTTGAGTAGCTTGGAAGGATGAAGAGACAATGTGTGTAGGTGATGGCAGGCAATATGTTGTGAATATGTTGTGATGGCCATAGACACTCTCTCTGTATCTACCATTTAAATCAAATTTGATTTGAATGAATTCCATTTGATCGCTTGCTAGCATGATCATTATAAGTGTGTCTCCCTCTTGCGAGACAATCATTCATATCTGTTAGTGATAAATCGTTATCCTACATTTATGAGCGATATCTTTAATGATCATACACCGATCGTGAATGGAATGTTGTCATGGTAGTAGCTCTAACATTTAT
Source organism: Poa pratensis (assembly GCA_947311845.1). NCBI lineage: Eukaryota > Viridiplantae > Streptophyta > Magnoliopsida > Poales > Poaceae > Poa > Poa pratensis. The sequence continues at coordinate 57,178,175 of CAMZMU010000033.1, read as the reverse complement.
AACATTAAATGCCAAAGGATACAAATTTAGTAATGACACCACATTCATGTGGCACTCACGTTTTGAATTATGTCAAAGTTATAAGCATAAAGTAGCTCCATTCCGATGGATCTCCGAGTCTTTAGATTATGATCTTAAGACAATTGCAAAGATAACTAAGACACCGTTTTCTGGAAACGGGCGTGTTACTTATTTATCATACATAATTGATGTGTGTGGATCAATGAAGTATTTCAACGTGTAGTGGAAATCATTATTTAGTAAACTTTACCAATATTGATTTAAGTAGATGTATGGGCATCCAACTTAATGAAATGCTGGTCTGAAAAGTTTGATGAATTCAAATAAGTTCCTACGATACAGATCGAGGAAACAAGGATTTGAGTTATGAGTTTGGCATGTCATTGAAAGACTTGTGAAAAAGGTTTCACAAACTACGCCGTATGGAACACCACAATGTTATGGTGTGTTAGGACGTCGTAATCACACAATGTTGGATTGTGTGTGATCAATAAAATCTCTTATCGAATTTTGTGATCATTAGAGTCGTGTGGTAGGAACAAAACATTCACTTTAGATTATAGGGAAACCATCTAAATCCATGGAGACAATACCATATGAGTTATGGCATGGCTTTTAGCCTAGATTGTCGTTTCGTTGTTTTAGTGTTTTGATACGATCAAACCTAGAATGGATAAATCTTTGTAGTGTACCTAAAGAATTAGTTGGGTACGTGTCTCACGACAAGAAGGCAAAATAGTTGCTGGAATATATCTTACTAAAGAAATAGTTTCTTGTCCGAAGGTATAAGTGGGAAAGAAAGTAGAGCAAGCGGAGTTAATGTAATTCCTCTCTAGACATCAGAGTGACGCAACGGAAATTGTTCCGATACCGGAAACTGTTCCGATATCGTCCTCCATAGATGAAAGAAAGCTAATGATAACGATCATGATGCTTTAAGCTCGTACTAAAATCATAGGCATACGAGAATGGTTACGTAGCAGTGAGTGCTACGACTATCTTGTTATGAAACGTCATGTTAATGGAACATGAAAATACCTATGAACTACAAAGAATCGATGGTGAACCTAAGTCCGAGAAATGGCTATGAGCCTAAGATAATGACATTAGGTATATATTTTCTTGATGGCATTCAGGCCATTAAGAATAAATGGAATTTTATGGAAAATAGACACTGACGGAAAGGCAACCGTCTATAAGGATCGATTTGTCATAAAACAGTTTTGACGAATTCAAAAGTTGACCGCAACGAGATTGTGTCTCAAGTGGCGATGCCTTAGTCTATTTAGGATTGTTCTAGCAATTACTTTCAATTGAGAAATTGATAGGAGGATAAAGAAACCGTGTTCCCTAATGGCAACATTAAGGAAGAGTTGTAATCGGTACAACAAGTAGGTTTGGTTGATCCTAAGGATGCTAGACATGTATGCAAACTTCAGTTGTCCATTCATGGGCTGAAGCAAGCATATCGGAGCTGGAATCTTCACTTTGATAATGTGATCAGAGGATTTTGGAGTCGTCCAAAATAATTGAAGAAACCTGCATTTATAAAGAAGTGAGTGGGAGCTAAGTAGATTTTCTTGATCTCATATGTGAATGGCATATTTGAGTGGGAGCTAAAAGTAAATTCCCTTGTCTTATATGCGAAAGGCATATTTGAGTGGGAGCTAGGTGTCATTCCAAATTTTATATGTAACGACATATTGAGAATGATACAAATTCTCTAGTAAAGTATGAATGATTATTTAAGTGATTAAATTTTCTGTGAATGAAGTTTAGAGTATTAGGCTTTAGATCTATAATTCGTATAGATCATAAGGGGCTTAATAACATTAGGTCGGAATATTGTCCTACGTTAAGATTTGAAATGTTTCAGAATAGAACAAGCGAAGAAAAGTTCTTACTTGTATGACTGGGTTAAAATATTAAGATTGTCTTGGCGTTTCAGTGATGGTTGATTAGAACTGGATGTCCGACATCCTCTATGCCTCAGACATAGATTCTATCATACTGAAAGCTCGACTTGGTGTGACCCAAGTTCTTGGTTGAAGAACGGGTTCTAGAGTGATCCCTGGATGGATCAATGAACAAACGTTAAGTATATCCTTCAGTGTCTAAAGAGAACTGAGGATATGTTTTCTAGTATGGGGTAAGAGTGAAGAGATAACTTGCCGTAAGAGGTTTACGATGATGCAAGTTATGACACTGACCCATACGGCTAGAAATCTCATACAGGAGAAGTCCTTTGTTTTAAAGAAAGGGTTAGATTGTGAAGTTGCATATGAATGCACTATTATAGAAGGGTTAGTCTGCGAAATTGCATTTGAATGCACTGTCGCATGATCTACATAGGTATAGAAATATATGGCTATTTCGAAAATAGCAAATGTGATTGGATTGTGCTGTTTTCCCGAGCATGACTGGTTTCCCTTAATAGAAGGCTCATGCTGCGTGAAATTTAGAGTCTCACTCCATCGACAAAACATATATTTCGCCGTTATCATAAGATACGGGATGATGTCAAACTAGGTGACATAGAAGTGTTGCAAAGCACATACAGATCTCAATGCGGGAAGATCTGATGACTCAACCTCTTCCACGAGACGAGCATGCACCATAATGCTATAGGTGTCAAGCTTTTACCAAGTTGTAAACTAGATTAATTGGTACTCTAGTGCAAGTGGGAGACTGTTGGAGATATGCCCTAGAGGCAATTAATAAATAGATTTTATTGTCATATCTCAATAGTTCATAATAAGTTTTAATACCATGCTATAACTGTATTACTCGGAAACATAATACACGTGTGGTATAGAAACAACCAGGTCCCTAGTAGCCTCTACTTGACTAGTCCGTTGTGTAACAGATGATCAAGGTTTCCTGATCATGGGCATTAACCGGTTAACAACGGAGTCATATCATTGGGTGAATGATTTGATGGACATACCCAAAATATAGAAACGTAGTTCATACCTTGGACCGTGAGATTATATCAAGTCGCTGCTTCTGAAAGATATGGCTGATCGCATCAAACGTCATGCCTCATAAGCTGACAATAAAGATGACACTTTCGGGTATCGGAAGGAATAGTTGGGGCGAGTGATCAATAGCGGGAATTGCCAATCCACATAGCAGGATAGATACTCTGGGCCCACTCGGTGAGATTACATCAAAGAGCTTGCAAGCATATGACTAGTCCGACTAGATCACAGGGATGTAATGTCATAGACGAGTAAAGATAGATTGTCGAGGATGAGGTCAAGCTCGGTAAAATGTGATACCGGAGAACGACGCTCGACAATCTTAGTATCGCCAGGCAAGAGGATGAAACTGGACGTCTAAAGGTTCAAACGAATAAAGAGACATTCGTGGACACACAGGGGCTATCACGGATATCCAGATCCCGCTGTTAGTTATTGATCGGAGAGAGAATTCTCGATCATGTCTGGAGTGATCCCGAACCGCGGGGTAACACACTTAAGGGCGGGTGACGATTAGATTGGATTTAGAGAGAAAGGAAACAGGAACTCCGGAAGTGTTCCGGAGCTCCGGAAGTGTTCCGGTAATTGTCCGATGATTGATCGGAGGCCACGAAATATGTTTCGGGGTTAGAATGAATTAAATAATATGTATCTAATATTAATAAGTGTTATTAATGATTAAATATATTTTTTATTTAATTAATTTCGAATTTAAAAGGCATTAAAAGTTAAATGGGCCTTAGAGGCCCATTAGGGGAAAAGAAAAGAAAAGAAAAAGGAAAAAGGGGGGCTGCCACCTTAGTGGGCCACATGGGGCCCACCAAGGCAGCCGCACCCCCCATGTGGGTTTAGTCCCACATGGGGGAGCTAAGGAGGTTGGCACTCCTTTTTCTCCTATAAATATAGGTGCCCCTTTGCCTTGAAAAGACACACAATTTCCTCCTTCCTTCTCTCCTACCTTGAACGGGGTTCTGATTCTGGAACTTCGTACGGGGAGAGAAGTCTCTCTATAGTTTGCACACCGCCGTGCTGCTAGATCCACTCTTCCACTTCCGCTGCTCTGCTGGATCTGGAGCCCGGAGGTCGTCATCCACACCGTACGTGTGTGGAACCGCGAGGCGCTATCGTTTGGCGCTGGGAGCTGTCTACTTCCGCTGCACGACCTTGAGGTCGGCTACGTCGTCTTCATCGTCAACGTTTGTGCGGGAACGTAATCCCGCTTTCGGTCTACAAGGGTATGTATTCCGTTCCCCTCCGTATAGTATATCTGCATAGTATAGATCCTGGCTAGTTTATGGTTATCGTTGTTAGGAAAATTTTTATTTTCTGCCTACGATTCCCAACAGCAACTTATTCAAAAAAACAAGCATCTTTCTGATTAGGACAAGACAGAGAAATCCTCACAAGCATATCCATATTATTCCAATCAAATACTTCATTGTACATCTGCTCCTTAAGTTCTATCCATATTAATAGCTGTACAGATAAATAATAAACCATCCAACCAACCTACTTAATAGTTGATCCTATATATGATATGATGGAATATGTTCAGTTCTTATGTAGATAAAAGCATGGAGTCACATGAATAAATCTTTGCAGGGTAAGACCGTAAGACTTGAGCTGTCAAGATGCAATCGTAACCAGTACAAAATTGCATTTTGTATACTAGGGCAAATCCTAGAGTTGGGGGAGAAGGACATGTCTCACCGGCGGGAGAGGACAACGGAGCCGAGGCGCCGCGCCGGCCTGCTTCGGCGAAGGACGAGGACGCGCGGAAGGAGGTCCCCGCCGGATCTCGTGGCCACAGGAGGTAGGAGCGTGGCGGCAGTTACGCCGGATCTTCTGTGGCTCGCATCGCCCGCTGTCGCTCCCTGGTGGACGGCAACACATCGCCGGCGTCCAACCGCACGCGCTTCCCCTCGAGTTCGGCGGCGACGAGGTCGTCCACGCGCGGCCGACTCCGCGCGGCAGCGGGAGGCGACCTGGATCGCGAGGCCTGCGCCGCCGCAGGCCGCGAACGCCAGCGACCGCGCCGGCTGGCACCCGGCAGCGAGCCCCGCGCGCCGGAGCGGCGTGGCGGGCGACGAGGGCGGCGGGCGGCGCGACAGTGGATGCCATTGGGGCTGGGATTGGGCGGCACGCAGCGGCTGGCCAGCCGCCGTCTCTCTGCAGCGGGAGCGGCAGTGGACTGAACGGGGAGGGAGAGGGGAAATGGGAGGATAGGGTTAGGGCAAAGCTCATTTTGTTCTAGCCAGGACGAACATCAGCCGTTGATCCGAATCCGACGGCTCTGAGCTAGCTATGTAGAAAATGGGCCGCAGGGCACCGTTTTCCTATGAGTCACGGCCCAGTTTACATTATCCATGTGATTTTCTTTTCATTTTTGAGTGCAAAAAATGGGTTTTTTTTTCCAAAGAAACTATAAAATCTTTGTTTCAACATTATACCCCACCCTTTTAAAAAAATATTAGACCACATTTGATGCACAAATAACCAAATGGTCGCCTGTCAAAAGCTTTCCCTCCACCTCTTTTTAAAAAGACAAAATGCAGGCGATTCAGCGGGAAGCGGGTCAAATTTGAACTGTAGCTGCTTCGTAGTTTGCTTGTTATTTTTGGTAAAAAACATTTTTAGGTTCACAATTAGTCACTTAATCAGAGATACCCTAATTTTTTGGCAAGATTCAACCCGTAGCCAAGAACTGTCGTGTCGGCAATTTTGACCGCATTTTGAAATCGGAGTAGAGAATTCAAAAAAAATCAAAAAATGGAAATCCTTCGCAGGGTGTCATTATATGTGACCTAGTATCGAGGGAAACTAAAAAACTTAGAATACGGAAATTATTTTGACAAAGTGTTCTCAGAAATGAGCTATCATGTATGAAGATTCATAACTTTCAGGGCAAATGACGACTGTTATGACCTCAAACATGACATAGTTTGTTCAAATGATCTCATATTTTGCAAAAGTGTGCGTGTTAGAATGCCGAACAATGTTGACGAAGAAAGTTTTCATTTGTTTCGCACGAAAAAATCATTTTTCATTTTCCGAGTGCAAAAAATGAGTTTTTTTTGCAAAGAAACTACAAAATCTTTGTTCCAAAATTGGACCTCGTCATTTAATAAAAATATAAGACCACATTGGATGCACAAAAAACCAAATGGTCGCCTATCAAAAGCTTTCCCTCCACCTCTTTTTAAAAGACAAAATGCAGGCGATTCAGTTAGAAGCTGGTCAAATTTGAACTGCAGCTGCTTCGTAGTTTGCTTGTTATTTTTGGTAAAAATCATTTTTAGGTTCACAATTAGTCACTTAATCAGAGATACCCTAATGTTTTGGCAAGATTCAACCCGTAGCCAAGAACTGTCGTGTCGGCAATTTTGACCGCATTTTGAAATCGGACTAGAGAATTCAAAAAAATCAAAAAATGGAAATCCTTCGCAGGGTGTCATTATATGTGACCTAGTATCGAGGGAAACTAAAAAACTTGGAATACGGAAATTATTTTGAAAAGTGTTCTCAGAAATGAGCTATCATGAATGAAGATTCATAACTTTCAGGGCAAATGACGACTGTTATGACCTCAAACATGACATAGTTTGCTCAAATGATCTCATATTTTGCAAAAGTGTGCGTCTTAGAATGCCGAACAATGTTGATGAAGAAAGTTTTCATTTGTTTCGCATGAAAAAATCATTTTTCATTTTTCGAGTGCAAAAAATGAGTTTTTTTGCAAAGAAACTACAAAAATTTTGTTCCAAAATTGGACCTCATCATTTAATAAAAAATATAAGACCACATTGGATGCACAAATAACCAAATGGTCACCTGTCAAAAGCTTTCCCTCCACCTCTTTTTAAAAAGACAAAATGCAGACGATTCAGTTGGAAGCTGGTCAAATTTGAACTGCAGCTGCTTCGTAGTTTGCTTGTTATTTTTGGTAAAAATCATTTTTAGGTTCACAATTAGTCACTAAATCAGAGATACCCTAATGTTTTGGCAAGATTCAACCCGTAGCCAAGAACTGTCGTGTCGGCAATTTTGACCGCATTTTGAAATCGGACTAGAGAATTCAGAAAAAATAAAAAAAATGAAAATCCATCGCAGGGTGTCATTATATGTGACCTAGTATCGAGGGAAACTAAAAAACTTGGAATACGGAAATTATTTTGACAAACTGTTCTCAGAAATGAGCTATCATGTATGAAGATTCATAACTTTCAGGGCAAATGACGACTGTTATGACCTCAAACATGACATAGTTTGTTTAAATGATCTCATATTTTGCAAAAGTGTGCGTCTTAGAATGCCGAACAATGTTGACGAAGAAAGTTTTCATTTGTTTCGCACGAAAAAACCATTTTTCATTTTTCGAGTGCAAAAAATGAGTTTTTTGCAAAGAAACTACAAAAATTTTGTTCCAAATTTGGTCCTCATCATTTAATAAAAATATAAGGCCACATTGGATGCACAAATAACCAAATGGTCGCCTGTCAAAAGCTTTCCCTCCACCTCTTTTTAAAAAGACAAAATGCAGGCGATTCAGTTGGAAGCGGGTCAAATTTGAACTGCAGCTGCTTCGTAGTTTGCTTGTTATTTTTGGTAAAAATCATTTTTAGGTTCACAAATAGTCACTTAATCAGAGATACCCTAATGTTTTGGCAAGATTCAACCCGTAGACAAGAACTGTCGTGTCGGCAATTTTGACCGCATTTTGAAATCGGCATAAAGAATAAAAAAACAAAAATGGAAATCCTTCATAGTCGATTTTTTTATTTGCATAACATTGCGCCGGGGCGTGTGTGAACGTTGCAATAAATAAATAATGATTTAGATAGTCGAAAAAAACTATGTATGCAAATATATTTGAGCGTAATATATTACTTATATATGGTGCAAATATATGTGTAAATGTATTTGGGCATAATAAATAATTATGTACCCAAATATATTTGATCAAAATATAATTTCAAACTTGTGTTCAAACAAATAATATTGTGAAATTTAGTACTACTGTTTAGGAAATAGATATATACAATGTTAACTGTAATCTGTACAAGAAATGTCTGCTGGCTAGTTGGCTAGTAGAGGTTTGCAGTCGCGTGCGTGCAGCAGGTTCCCGGTTCGAATCCTGGCTGCACATTTTAATTTTTCGAAGCGGAAAAATATATGCCGATGGTTTCAACACACGGCCGTCGGCATACAACAATAGCCGTTAAAAGTCCGTCGTGCTAACAAACTGGACATCCACGTGGCACATATACGCCGACTGGTTTGTCTACGCCGACGGTCACGCTCGGCAAAAGTTTCCTATATGCCGACGGATTCGGTATGCCGACGGCCTCATAAAAAATGCCGTCGGCATAGCTGCTGTATACCGACGGTATATGTTTGCCGACGGCCATTATAAAAGCCGTCGGGAACTGGCTGCACATTTTAATTTTTCGAAGCGGAAAAATATATGCCGATGGTTTCAACACACGGCCGTCGGCATACAACAGTAGCCGTTAAAAGTCCGTCGTGCTAACAAACTGGACATCCACGTGGCACATATACGCCGACTGGTTTGTCTACGCCGACGGTCACGCTCGGCAAAAGTTTCCTATATGCCGACAGATTCGGTATGCCGACGGCCTCATAAAAAATGCCGTCGGCATAGCTGCTGTATACCGACGGTATATGTTTGCCGACGGCCATTATAAAAGCCGTCGGGATAGGGTCTGTGTGCCGACGGCCCCGATAAATAGCCGTCGGCAATGAAAAAAACCGTCGGAAACTGCTGTTTTTTCCGTAGTGCATGCATGACGTTTGAAGGAATTTACATGCTCCATTAAATCAGGTACTTCCTATGTTTCATAATAGTAAGATGTTTTAGACATTCCAATATGGAGTAAAATAAGTGAACTAATCACTAAAATACGTCTAGATATGTACGAATCAGAAAAATCTAAAACGAATTATATTTAGAAACGGAGGGAGTAATTCAAAGGACTAGCCGATGTATCTATCAACAAGTCCAACTACGTCTCTTCCCTTCCCCAGGAGAAATTGTACTGCACATGGCGTCGTCGTACGTCTGTATTAGTTTAGGGATGACACTGACGCAGATAATACTAACCGATGATCCAGCTACCACCAACAATACAGTATATGTATCAAGGGATCATGTTATCTATGCAGTGCAGCCGCCGGCGACTGCATCATCCACAGATTGTCAGCCGTCGGCTGCTCGAGCCTAATAAACCAAACTGCAGAGTAGCTACAATCTGGAGTACGAGTCGTATTTTCTCCAGCCTTTGTATTGGAGCCATGCATGCGATGCTGTCTGTGTATGTTCACTGGCGGGCACGGCAGGGCGTCGGCCGGCGCGGCCGAAAGTGGCGGCCGCACATGCGTAGCTTGCCGCTGGGCTGACTCTCATGTCATTGCCGCACATACGCGACTTGGACGCGTCCCTCTCCCCCGCTACTGTTTGAGAGAGGCGATATTTCTGAAACTTCCTCGTCGACCCACCTCGCTCGCCTCAGGTCCGGGATTTCCTCCGCCTCCGGCAGCCGCTCCGGCGGCGGGAGGTTGGGGAAATCGCGGATCCAGGCCTGTATATAGTGTAGGGTTCGGTAGGACCGCGGCCGGCGGCGCCATGGAGGTGGAGGTGGCGCCGATGCGGAGTTTGCCGTCGACTCGCCTCCCCTTTCGCGGCGGTGCTTCTCGGAGCTCCTCTGCGCGGCGGTTGACTTCCCCGAGCTCGTCGATCTGCGGATCGGGCGCGCTCTTCGTGCCCCGGCTGGATCCAGTGTGGTGGTGGATCCGGTGCTTGAAGATCAAGGTGAAGATGGTATTTTGTTCCAGCGCGGCGATTCCGGCGTTCCAGCGAGTAGGGTCCTCGGATCCGGCGATTGGCGACTTCCCGCCTGCCATGGGGCTGGCTCTAATCCAAGGCTTGTGGCGGAGCAGCGGCAGCGGCGCGTCACCGACGGCTCCTGTTCGTCGGCGTTGTCGGGAGCTAGAAGAAGGGCTGAGTTGTAATTTTCTGTTTCTTCTGGGTCTATCTGTAAGATCGCTGGATTAATACTATATTTTCCTTTCGCAAAAAAGAAGAAGAAGAAATAGGCTTTCGCCCCGCTATATTAATATAGCAACCACCCGATACAAGATTGATACCGCTGCTGGGCAAACACAGCACATCACGCCCAAAAGAAAAGGAAGAGAAAAAAGAAAAGACAACAAAGCCGACATTGGCGGATCAACGAAAACACAAGAGACTCACAACCGCTGCGTCCTCTCCGGCAAAGTCCCACCACTAATCCAGCACTCCGAATCGCCGCGTACCAAGCAACACCTCCAAGAAGGAAAACAACGACACCGTTGCTGCTGCCCGGACTGGTCCTAGGGTTTCCCCTGGTACGCTATAGGTAGTGGGGAAGAGGTACCCCGACGCCCTTCAGGAAGGAACAACAACACCCACAGGCGTCACTGCGTCGGTGTCAAGATGATAGAGATTTCTCCCGACCCCCAAAAAACCACATCCCTTGACAATCTGAAGCGCTCCACCCATCACGTCACCCACCAACAAACGCCACCACGGAATTGAGGTCTCCAATGTCGTATCACCAGGCAAGCACTACACGACCGGTCGAACTAAGAAGAACCCGCCGTAGACAGAGCGACAGTACCACATCCACGTGGGAGGGATCGACCTCCACCGCCATAGACGGTAACCGACCGGACGCAGCGCACAGGAGCACACCAAGCCACATTGGAGCCGGAGGGCGGCTGCAGCACAGCCAGCTGGAGGACTACCTCCACCGCCATCGGCGGGTGCCGACCGGACGCGGTAGCAGAGACACACCAGGCTGGTCAAGCCCGGCCGGCCCCTGGAAGGGTCCGTGAAGTCTCCGCCACCACGCTGCTGCACGTAGGCCGACGCCGCTGCTACCCTCAAGATCGACACCAAAGGCCCGGCCGGAACCAAACGGGTCCGCGAAGCTCCCAGCGCCACGCTGCAGAAGACGTGTCGTCGTCGCCACTCCGTCACAAGCATCGCCCCTTAGTCAAACCGGGTAGCCGGGGTCGAGTTGGGCCCACACTGACCCAGATCGGGCCCAAAGGGGCCCAGATCTGGGCCTGCAGGGCCTGGCCAAACCCTAGCCACCCGCACCACCCACTGGCGGCGCCGCCGCTGCGCTCACCTCCGGCAGCAGGGAGGAACTCGTGTAGCTCAGCCGCCGCAGAAGGCCGCCGTCGTCACACCGCCTCCCGGCCAAAACACCGAGTCGCCGCCGCGCCGAGGAGGTAGAGCCCTGCCTCCACCCAACCCAGCGCGGGGAGTGACGGGCCGCCGCCGCCGGCGCCGCGCGGGCCGCGCCCGGCAGCCTCTGCCGACGGCGGCGACAGGAGGAGGAGAAGAAGGGGTCGGGGGAGACGGGAGCTGCAGGGGCGCGCGCCGCCGCCGCGTGGGGGCGGCGGGCACGCGCGAGAGGAGGAGAGGCGGGGGCTGGGGCGGGGCGGCGCCGCCGCCGACGGCGGAACCCTAGGCGAGGGTCGGGGTCGAGAGGAGAGAGGAGAGACTCTCATGTCATGACCCGCCATCCTTCACCTAATACCCACTACAATGTATATGCTCAGTTTTTTTGGATATAAAAGTCTGCCCAAGTATAGCAACCGCTATACTGCCATATAAAGAAGTAGTCCCTAGAATTTTGCGACGGTATCAGGTCCCTGGCAGCGCCCATTAAATTAAGCTAAATGTAATTTCTTGTAATATTGTTTGCCTGTTAATTTTCTGGACCTCTCCTTTGAGCACTTGTGGCTCAGTATCTTCAACAGTTGCTATTACCTGATAATTCCGGGAAATAGGCACAAACGAAGAAGCATAATTAATCTTGTTCTGCAGAATATCTAGTACTAGTATTTTTATCCATTTGGTATGCAGGCTCTATCCAGGCACCTGTCTGCTTTCATGCTACTTATTAGATTCATTTCCATCAAAACAGCCAAACGGAAGGAAAGAGAGGATGAAAAGGACGGTTAGGCGTTTCCGTGCAACCCTTCAAGCTTGCGAGCTCAAAGAGATCCATCTCCAAAACCGTCGTTTCACTTGGAGCAATGAGCGGAGCACCCCCACCATGTGCAAGCTAGATGCCTTCTATTGCAACTCCGAGTGGGACATCCGCTACGATTCCCACGTCCTTCATGCCCTTTCCTCTTCATTGTCCGACCATTGCCCTCTTATGCTCACCGATGATAGTGGCCCTCGTAGGCCTCGCACATTCAAGTTTGAGAGCTTTTGGCTAAGGGTTCCCGGTTTCAATGAAATTGTTAGCAACGCTTGGAACGAGCCTTCAAGCCACGTTGAGCCTTGTCACATCCTCTTCCACAAGCTTTCACATACGGCAAAAAATTTGTCCAAGTGGAGTCGGAGGCTTTTTTCCAACACCAAAGTGATGATCCACGCCGCCCTCCTTGTCATCTTGCATTTTGACATAGCGCAAGAAAATAGGACACTCTCGGCCGATGAGAGAGATCTTCGTGCTAGGCTCAAAAGAAAGGTCTTGGCACTATCCGTGGTGGAAAGGGCTAGAAAAAAGCAAAGTGCTCGAATTGCCAACATAAAGGAAGGGGATGCAAATACAAAGTTCTTTCATATGCGAGTGAACTCCCGGCGAAGGAAAAATCACATTCTCCGTATAAAGCAAGACCATGGGTGGGTCACCGATCATGGAGCAAAAGAGGAGGTCATCTTCAACCACTTCAACTCGGTCCTTGCTAGAGGGGAGGCTAGAGGGAGAGATTTTAATTGGGACATCTTGCACTTTGGGGAGCCGAACTTAGAGAACCTTGGGGACCCTTTTACCGAAGAGGAAGTGTGGAATGCTATCAATCATATGCCTAGTGACAAAGCTCCCGGCCCCGATGGCTTCACGGGAGCTTTTTTCAAGCGATGTTGGGAAACAATTAAGGCGGACCTCATGCGGGTGGTGAATCTTTTTGGAAACCTCCATGCCGAGAACTTTCATTGGCTCAACTCCGCCAACATTGCCCTCTTGCCCAAAAAAGAGGGGGCGGAGGAGGTCTCCGACTATAGGCCTATTAGTCTCATCCATGCAATCGCTAAAATAATAGCAAAGATGCTTGCTCTCCGGCTCGGTCCTCTCATGAATGAGCTCGTCTCCAACGCCCAAAGTGCTTTTATCAAGAAAAGCAGTATCCACGACAACTTTTTCTATGTCAAAAACCTTGCCAAGCGCTTCCACAAGGGAAAAACACCGGCTCTTCTCTTCAAGCTTGACATTCGTAAAGCCTTCGACTCGATACGTTGGGAATACCTTCTTGACCTCTTGGAGTGTCGAGGTTTTCCTAGCCGTTTTCGAAATTGGATTGCCGCCTTGCTCTCCACCGCAACCTCCCGGGTGCTCCTCAATGGCATAGCCGGAATCCCCATTGTGCATGGCCGCGGCCTCCGGCAAGGCGACCCACTCTCGCCTCTCCTCTTCGTCATTGCCATTGACCCTCTCACTCAAATTTTGGAGGGTGCAACTAGGAGTGGTTTCCTTCACAAGCTTCGCGGAAGGGGCACCATTTTGCGGACCTCTCTTTACGCGGATGATGCGGCGGTGTTCGTGGCTCCCATTAAAGAAGACATTGGAAATTTAGCCTCCATTCTTGAGGCCTTTGGCGAGGTCACCGGTCTATGCACAAATTTTGACAAGAGCTCCGTGGTTCCCATTAGGTGTGCCAACTTGAACCTTGATGGCATCCTTGAAGGCATCCTGGTTACTAGAGCAACCTTCCCTTTGCGCTATCTTGGCCTCCCGCTCTCGGTTTTGGCGCCTCAAGAGGGTGGATTTTCAACATCTTGAGGACAAATGTGCCGCTAAGCTCCCAACTTTAAATGGCAAACTCATCACCATGGCCGACCGGGCTACTTTTGTTAAATCGATCATTGCCTCCCAAGCCATCTACTACTTGACGCCCCTCATCATTCCTCCGGGCACGATGCTTTTCTTGAACAAAATTCAACGTGCTTTTCTTTGGTCGACGAAGGACACAACTACGGGAGCCAAATGCAAGGTGAATTGGGATGTGGTGTGCCGGCCCAAGGATCTTGGTGGCCTTGGCATTCTACACCTTGAGAAGTTTGCTACGGCATTGCGCTTGCGGTGGCCTTGGTTGGAGTGGAAAGACCCCGCTAAGATTTGGGTAGGCTCCGGCAATCCATGCTCTCAAGCGGATTTAGACCTCTTCTATGCCGCAACGACCATCACTATCGGTAATGGGCTAAAAACTCCCTTTTGGCACGCACCTTGGCTTGAGGGACGCAAGCCCAAGGATATTGCTCCTCTCATTTTTGAGTGCTCTAGCATGAAGAAGTGGATGATTGGGAAGACCATGGAAGGAAATGCTTGGATTCGGAAGGTGCGGTTCGGTGAAACTTTTACCACGGCACACTTCACCCAATTTGCGGAGATTTGGGTCCTTCTTAGAAGTGTGAACCTCAACAACAACTTGGTTGATGATATCTCTTGGAAGCTAACGGAAGACGGGCAATACACGGCATCCTCGGCTTACAAAATGCAATTTATGGGGACCATTCGCTCTCACATGGACAAGACAATTTGGAAACCTTGGGCTCCTCCAAAAACTAAATTCTTCGCATGGCTTGCTACCCAAAACCGGGTTTGGACGGCGGATCGCTTGACGAAAAGAGGGTGGCCAAATTGTGGCTTATGCCCTCTTTGCAAACAAACAATGGAAACGGTCTCTCACCTCTTGTGGAATGTCGACTCACGTGGCGCGTTTGGGAGCTTATCAAGGATTGGTTGGGGCTTCAAGCAATTCATCCATATGCTTGGAATAACCTCTCGATGGATGAGTGGTGGTTGTTGATGACGGATGGGTCGACCCCAAATCGCAAAGCCGTCGCCTCTCTCACTTTGCTCACCACTTGGGAAATTTGGAATGAGCGTAATGCAAGAGTTTTCCGAAACAAGTTCGCACCTCCCCTAGTCATTCTTGAAAAAATTAAGCGGGAGGCCCGGTTGTGGGTCATTGCGGGTGCCAAAAACTTGGGCAATTTGATACCGCGAGAGTAGTTCTTTTGTAACTTGAACCTTTAATTTCTTGTAATGTCCTCTCTTAATTAATATATGGGGCAAAGCTTTTGCCCCACTTTATATAAAAGGACGGTTAGGCCAACTTTGAACAGAAGTCAAAAGATTTCCGACCATGGGTTTTTCTAGCAAGTTGACAGGGACAATCAATTTCCTGAAGAAAATTCGGGTCTCCCACGGCCGAGTGCCTACACAATCACAAGTTAAAACCGAAGCGCACACCTCACCCCAACTACGATCGTCTCACAACCCACCTCTCTCCCTCACTCTTCACTGCCGCGCGCCACCATTGTTGCTTCGGGTGCAAGCGCTCTGGAGTCCAGCTTTACGCATCAAATGGCACTAGATATCATATAGCTGCTGCTGAAAAGAAAAACAAAAACCATTCTTCCCTGCCCAACACCATCACTATAGCTCTTCTTGCTTCGATGGGGCATTTCTTGATCCGGCGGGCCACCAGATGGCCAAGCTGTTTCATCATATGGTTGTCCGTGCAGCTTCTCTTCTTGTCTCCGGTCCACCCCCTCAACCAAAGCTCCTGCAACCCGGGTGATTATGCTGCGCTGGAAGGCTTCTTGAAAGGTCTCACCAAAGGCATCAGCGGCTGGACGCTCTCAAACACGTCCTCGGAAGTGGCTAACTGCTGTGCATGGTCGGGTGTCACATGCGACTCCGGTGGCCGGGTCACCGGGCTGGACCTCCACGGCAAGACACTGAAGGGCGAGCTGGCGCTCTCTCTCGCACAGCTGGACCATCTTCAGTGGCTCAACCTCTCCGACAACAACCTCCATGGTGCCATTCCGGAACCCCTTGTACAGCTCCACAGGCTGCAGCGGCTCGACATCAGTGACAACGACCTCTCCGGCGCATTCCCGGGCAACATGTCACTCCCGGTGATTGAGGTCTTCAACATATCCTTCAACCTGTTCAGCGGTGCCCATCCCACACTCCATGGTTCACCGCAGCTCACTGTGTTCGACGCAGGGTTCAATATGTTTACTGGGAGAATTGATTCAGGCATCTGTGAGTCGTCCAGAGTGATCCGTGTGATTCGATTCACGTCAAATCTATTTGCTGGCGAGTTACCATCAGGTTTCGGAAACTGCACAAAGCTCGAGGAGCTACATGTGGAGCTTAACAGCATCTCTGGGAGGCTGCCAGACGACCTATTCAAGCTGCAATTCCTGAAGAACTTGTCTCTGCAGGAGAATCAGCTCACTGATAGGATGAGCCCGCAGTTTGGCAATATGTCCAGCCTTGCTCAGCTGGACATTTCTTTCAATTCGCTCTCTGGACACCTTCCAGATATTTTTGGTAGGCTTGGCAAGTTAGAGTACTTCTCTGCGCAGTCTAACTTCTTCAGGGGGGCACTGCCTTCCTCTTTGTCTCAGTCACCATCATTGAAGATGGTATACTTGAGGAACAATTCTCTCACTGGAAAGATCAATCTCAATTGCTCCGAGATGACACAGCTAATCTCACTTGACCTTGGGGCAAACAAGTTCACTGGCACAATTGATAGCTTGTCAGATTGCCAACATCTCAGAAGCCTAAATCTTGGCACAAACAACCTCAGTGGCGAGATCCCAGCTGATTTCAGTAAGCTTCACTTTTTGTCCTACATCTCACTTACGAACAATGGCTTCACAAATGTTTCCTCGGCATTATCCGTGCTTCAAGACTGTCCAAGCCTAACAAGCCTTGTGTTGACAAAGAACTTCCCTGATGGGAAGGCCTTGCCGATGACTGGAATAAATGGCTTCCATAACATCCAAGTGTTTGTCATTGCTAATAGCCATCTTACAGGAGAAATGCCACCGTGGCTGGCTAAATTCACAGAATTGAAGGTGCTAGATTTATCATGGAATCAACTCTCTGGGAATATTCCTGCATTGATTGGTGATCTTGAGTTTCTGTTTTATCTGGATCTTTCTAACAATTCACTTACTGGAGGAATACCAAACAGTTTGTCGAGAATGAAGGGCCTTGTTACATACAACATCTCACAGCAATCCACGGAGACTGATTATTTTCCTTTCTTCATTAAAAGGGACAAAACAGGCCAAGACTTACAGTACAATCAGGTTAGCCGCTTCCCGCCCTCTCTACTTCTCAGCCATAACAAGCTCACTGGTCTCATATTGCCGGGCTTTGGAAACCTCAAGAACCTGTATGACTTTGACCTAAGTAACAACAATATTTCTGGTATCATTCCTCATGAGCTATCAGGCATGGCTAGCTGTGAATCCTTGGATTTGTCACATAACAATCTTACTGGAAGCATACCCACTTCATTGACAATGCTGAATTTTCTATCAAGCTTCAGTGTGGCATACAATAATCTGATCGGCACAATTCCGTCAACAGGCCAGTTCTCAACATTCACAAGTTCTGATTACGAGGGGAACCCCAACCTCTGTGGCATTCTCTTTGGCTTATCTCAATGCAATTCCAGCCATGCTCCCATCATATCTGCAACAGAAAATGAAAATGAAAATGACAAGGGCCTCATATTAGGAATAGTAACTGGTATTGCAGTTGGAGCAGCATTGGTTGTGTCTGTTGATGTTGTACTTGTGTTGAGGAGAAACTTCAGAAGACACGATCATACAGTAATGGCTGTTGCAGATACACATGCAGCACTAGAGTTGGCACCAGCCTCACTGGTTTTCTGTTTCAGAACAAGGATGATGACAAGACATTAACTATCAGTTATATCTTGAAATCTACGAACAACTTTGATCAGTCTAACATCATTGGTTGTGGTGGCTTTGGTCTAGTGTACAAGGGAACACTACCAGATGGAGCAAATATCGCCATCAATAGAATATCTGGTGATGTTGGCCAGATGGAGCGGGAGTTCAAAGCAGAAGTGTAAACTTTATCAAAAGCTAAACATCCTAATCTCGTTCTTCTACAAGGTTACTGCAGGAATGGCAGTGACAGGCTCCTGATATACTCTTACATTTTTTAGAAATGGGAGCCTCGCCCCAGCCTCTGCATCAAACTGATGCATACGGCCGGCATTTTATTATCGAATAGTATCCAGGTTCAGGTAGTACCGCATTATTACAATCACCGATCAGACAGTGTAAAGATAAATATAAGCCATAAGAAGAATAAAAGCCTATCCATCTAGTCTTCTAGCATGCCGCCACCCATTGTGGCAGAAGATAGCCCGAACGACCGCCATCATTCGAGTACATCCGGTATCCAACTGATCCCGGTGAGTGCATGTAGACAGGAGCGCCCACTGCTGTATCCAGTGCGTAGCCCGAAGCACAACCTGCAAAAAATGTGGAGTTTGTATCTTGTTAAAGACCATATCATTCCGGCAATTCCAAATTGCCCAAAGGAAGGCTGCAACACCGATGCGTATACAAGCCTTTGTCTCTTTGGCCACACCATTTAACCAGGTTCCAAACATATTCGAAATACTAGTTGGCGGTGTTATATTAAAGGTGAAGTGAATTAGCCTCCAAATATTTTTCACGAAGTGACAAGATATAAAAAGATGTTCTACAGACTCTTCTGTATCGCAGAAAACACATTTCTTACATCCAGTCCAACGTCTCTTTGCCAAATTGTCTTTAGTTAACAAAACTCGTCTGTGTAGGAACCACATGAAGATCTTAATCCTCAAGGGTATCCGTAAACGCCATAAGTATTTATGCAAAAATCTAGTGTGACCATTCATATAGTCCGCATACAGTGATTTTACAGTAAACAAACCATTCGTCGTTAAACTCCACTTAAACGAGTCATTCTCCTCCGAGAGTGTCACTCGCATTAGCCGTTCAACGAGGTGCAACCAGGCAATACGTTTATCCCCTAAAATGGCACGTCTAAACTGCAGATTAAGTGGGTTTGTACTTAGCACTTGTGCGACTAAAACATTTTTATGTCTCACAATATTGTAGAGTGTCGGGTACTGGGAGGCTAACGACGTATTCCCTAACCATTTATCTTCCCAAAATCTGGTTCGCAAACCATTACCCACGACAAAAGAGCCACGTGCAAAAAAATCTTGTTTGACTCCCAAAATTCCTTTCCAAAAAGGTGAATCACTTGGTTTCGCTTCCACTTGTGAAAGTGATTTACCATTTAAATATTTGTTACGAAGTAGTTCTTGCCAAACACCCTCCTCTGTTAACATCTTAAACAGCCATTTCGCTAAAAGGCTCCTGTTTTTAATGGACAAGACTTCTATTCCGAGCCCCCCTTGATCTTTTGGACGACAAATTATATTCCATTTTGTAAGTCTATATTTCTTCTTTTTCTGATCACTTTGCCAAAAGAATCGTGATCGAAAGAAATCCAATCTTTTTCGAACTCCAATAGGTATTTCAAAGAAGGATAGGAAAAATAGGAAGACTAGTTAAAACTGAATTAATTAGGACTAAACGATCTCCGTATGAGAGCATTTTCCCAATCCAGGCACCTAGCTTTTTTTCAAATCTATCCTCAACCATTTTCCATTCCTTATTCAGTAGCTTTCTATAATGAATTGGTATACCAAGATATTTAAATGGCAATTTGCCGCTCGCACAACCAAAAATATGTTGATATTCCTTCTGTTTTTCTTTTGCTTTTCCGAAACAATATATTTCACTTTTATGGAAATTAATCTTTAACCCAGAGAGTTGCTCAAAAAATGATAGAATTAGTTTCATGTTCACGGCCTTCGCTAGATCGTGTTCAAGAAATAAAATTGTATCATCAGCATATTGAAGAATTGATACTCCACCCTCAACTAGATGAGGTACCAATCCACCAACTTGACCATCCTCTTTAGCCCGAGATATCAAAATGGCTAGCATATCTGCGACTAGATTAAATAAAATAGGGGATAGAGGGTCTCCTTGACGTAGTCCTTTTAAAGTTTGAAAATAATGACCGATGTCATCATTGACTTTAACTCCCACACTCCCCCCTTGTACAAACCTAGCAATCCATTCACACCACTTAGGTGAGAAACCTTTCATGCGTAGAGTCTGTTGTAAAAATGACCACTTAACTTTGTCATATGCCTTCTCAAAATCGATTTTGAAAAGCACGCCATCCATTTTCTTCCTATGAAGTTCATGTATAGTCTCGTGGAGTACGACTACTCCCTCGAGAATATTTCTTCCGGGCATAAAAGCGGACTGGGATGGTCTAACTACTTTCTGAGCAACGGAAGTGACTCTGTTAGTCCCCACTTTAGTGAAAATCTTGAAACTAACATTCAGAAGACAAATTGGCCGATATTGCTCTATTCTACTTGCGTCTTCCTTTTTAGGCAGAAGTGTTATCACCCCATAGTTTAGTTTGAAAAGTGGCAACTCTCCCATTTGCAGCTGAGCAAAGAGCGCCATAAGATCATTTTTTATAACTTCCCAAAATTTCTGATAAAACTCCGCAGGAAACCCGTCTGGTCCTGGGGCTTTATTATGCTCCATTTTCGAAATGGCCTCTAGAACTTCTTTCTCCGTAAAGTCAGAAGTTAAAATGCTATTTTCGGTTTGGGAAATTTGGGGCATATCACCATTTCGGTCTTCTACCATAGAGAAATAATTTGGCACCGGCGCACCAAACAATTTCTTGTAGTATTCGGAGATAAACACTTTTAGATTTGCTTCCCCAACGATTGTTCCTTCATCCTGTTCGAGTTGAAAGATTCTCTTTTTGCGGTGTTTGCCATTAGCAATTAGGTGGAAATATTTTGTATTCGCCCCTCCTTCCCTAATATGTCTCACTTTAGCACGCTGAGCCCATTTTAATTCTTCATCACGCCTCAAATTAGCTAAATAAGTCTCAGCCTCCTTTTTGGCTTTCATCTCAGCCACGCTTAGAGGAGAGGACTCTGCCTTGATGTCAAGTTCATCAATTAGGGCCGACAGTTTATCCCTGTTTTTCTTGTACTCACCACTCATGTTCTTAGCCCATCCACGTAGGTATTGTCTAAGATGTCTGATTTTATTTTGCCATTTTTCGATTGGTGTTCTTCCTGAAGACACCGATGCCCATTCTTTACAAACCATCTCAAAGAAGCCATCTTGGCGCATCCAAGATAACTCAAAAGTAAAATGGTTTTTATTGCCTAAATGAGCCGGGTTTCCTGTGTTAATGATTAAAGGCGTGTGGTCGGACCCCGTACGAGTCCGAGCATGGACTGTAACCAAAGGGAATTTTTGTTCCCACTCGACACTAGCAAGGAACCTGTCTAGTTTCTCATAAGTTGGCACCTCTCTTCTGTTGGCCCAAGTGTATTGCCGCCCGGAGAGTTGTAGTTCCCTTAAACTAATACTCTCTATGATTGCATTGAAGATAAACGGCCAGCGTGCATTAAAATTGTCATTGTTCTTTTCTTCCTGTCTTCTAATAATATTAAAATCACCCCCCACCAACATGGGGAGAGTTTCGTTCTCACATATCCGAACCAACTCCGCAAGAAATTCTGGTTTATTAGAGTCTTGTGCCGCCCCATAAACCACCACTAGGACCCACATAAAACCATCATCCTTCGATTTAATTTGGAGCTTCGTACAATAATCTCCAGACACAACGCTAAGGACGGAGAGTGTATTGTTATTAATTCCAACTAAAATTCCACCCGACCTACCATGTGGAGGTAGGCAGAACCACGCATAGTCTCTACCCGCCGCCAGATGGTTCAAGAAAGGAGTACTAAAATTGGACCGTCCTGTTTCCAAAATTGCAAGAAAATCTAAATTCTCCTCCCTCACGGTCTCATGAATTGTGAAATGTTTTGCCGTGTCCCCTAGCCCATCACTATTCCAAATCATTCCAATCATTGTTCTACTTTTTAAATTTTTTAATTCTAGCACTTCTACGAAGATTAGTATTGGTGGTAACCACACGTTTGCGGTTACATTTTTTCTCTTACATGGAGAACGGCAGCCTAGACCACTGGCTTCATGAAAAGCCAGATGGCCCGTCCAGATGGCTCGGTTAGTTTTTGGATCCACCACCACTCCCACCGCTCTCTTTTGAGAGTCGTTTCCAACCTTCCTTCCCTTTCGCCGGCTCGCTCCCCGCTCTGCTCCGGCGGCGTCGCCGCTCGTGTGGATGCGGATGCGCAGCTTGGCTTGTAGATAGTAGCTATAGGTTTTCTTTTCGTTGTTGCTTGCCCTTTGTGGAGCTTGGCGTCATGTCGTCTTTCTCCCTCCGAAGGCCTGCAGCTCTGGCGTCATGGCGCAGCGCCGAGCTCGTCGTGGTGAGTCCCCTCGTCGAGCCTCCATGGTGTGGGGTGGACGGTGCTGGCGGATTCACGGCGGCCTTCTTCAATAAGCGTCTCGGTCTCCTTCTTCTGTGTGATGTTCTTCTTCTCCTGGCCGGCCTCGGTGGCGAGGGGGAAAGGAAGAGCGTCGTATGGCTGATGGAGCGCAGCAGCTTCCCCGGCGGTGAGGCGGATGCGCCGCTGGAGTGGGAGAGCCTACTGCTTCTTGAAGCTCCATGGAGGAGTTTCTCGCACTCAGGAATCGACCGCTGCTGCTTGAATCATCGTCCGTTTCGTGCGGGAGCTCGTGGATCGAAGATTTCTTGTCTTCTATGGCGCGGAGGTAGCGGGGAAGAAGATCAGAGCTTTGGATCTACGGCTTCTTGGGGGAAATTTCAGGCTGCAAATTTCGGAGATCCTCAACGGAGGCGACTATGCGCCGTCGTTATTTTTGGCCAATGGGGCTGCTCCGAGCTATGGTGTGAATCGCGCCATGGCATTTCCAACCTCCAGGCCGGCGTGTCGATGCGGAGGCCCCTCTCCAGCTCCATGGCTGCGTTCATCGTCATGCTGTCTCCAAGTGGTCTCGTCCCCGGCGACGGAGTCGGCGGCGGCCGTGTCGAGCTGCTCTGTTCATGCGGTGGAGAAGGATCTGATTGCATTTCTTTTTATTTTGTTAAGGTCCTTTCTGTAAAAGCCAAGGGCTTGGTTGTATTTTCCTTTTATTTTCTGGTCCTTGATGTAATTTGTCCCACCGTTTAGTTCTGTCGGGATCCTTCTAGATCCCTCCCCTTTGTTCAAAAAAAATAAAGATGGCTCGGTTAGACTTAATGTATCTTACCACATAACGTATGGTGTAGTACACCAACGTATATACGGTATCTCCTCATGTACACCACGGCAGGGGTTTTTCTTACTCTATAAAACATGCAACCGATGCCTCTAACGAGGCCATCGTTTCGCCAAGTTTAATATGGTATCAGAGCAGGTCTCTTCCCTCACCTAGCCGCCTCCAAATTTCATCGCCGCCGCCACAGCCATTCTGCCACCAATGCTACAAAACCAAATTTACAACCGAAAAACACCAAGCCGCCGCCACATATTCTTGCCGCCGCTGCCGATAGCGTACAACCCAAAAACACCAAGCCGCCGCCGCTGATGGCCTACACACAAAACACACAGCCAAACTATAAAACCACAATAACCCATGGCCGTGACTCTTGGAGCGCTGACAGCATAACTTTTGACGCGGGGGAATGCCCTCGTTTGGAAAGCACTCGTTATCCCTGCCCTACGTGGTGGCCAAGTTCTCAATCTGGTGAAAGGACTTGAGGTTGCGCCTGAAGAGATAAACAAGTTAATAACCTTTGATTGGATCAACGGATAAAGGACACAATTTCGGTCCAGTTGCTACAGTATGAGTAACATCGGAAATTCCATTTGGTGTTATGGCAACATAGAAACTAGAATCATTATTGACTTTAGTGTAAGTGGGAGAGTGTTGGAGATATGCCGTAGAGACACTAATATTTAGGTATTATTATATCTCCAAAGTTTATTATTGATGTTTATATCTTTATGTTACAACTGCATTGGGAATAGCGAATACAAAGTATTCAAGAGGAAAACCTCCAATGCACGTGTTGAGATATGAACAAAGTAAAGTGTCCTTGGTCTTGTCTCTAATACTAGCTCATCTTGTTGTTAGATAATCATGGACTTTGGACTTTGTGTAAGTCACACAACTATGAGAGTATATTGTCAGAATGACAATAGTACTGAACCGACCCAATTGTATGATCTTGCTAAGAGACAAATCGTCAAATATGAAAATAGCAATTGATCATATGGAGTTTTCGTTATCTATATTCCTATACTATGAGAATATCTCGTGACCGCGTCTTAGACACTTAAGCCTTGATTGTCGTCAAACCTTCAGCCTTAACTGGGATCATAACGGTGACTTTTGAGGGGTAAGCAAGATTACGTAAATGAACGGTATTATTCAAGATTGGTACTTACTCCTAAAGGCGATGGAGAGATATATTCATCGGGGGCATCTCATGTATTACTGATGTCATCCAATCGTCTGGCCAGACACAGTGTGATTTATCACAGGACATCAGAAATACGGAATGAGAAAAGATGATGATATCGGGACGAGTTTATATGTGTTATGGTCAAATGGTTTGATCACATTAGAGCACATTGTCTAACCTCGTGATATGTATCGCGTACGTAAAGGGATTAGCGTAATGAGAAACACAAAAGGTTCCTAGTTCAATCGTGAACATATAAGAGCTAGTACGGCTATCTAGATCCCAATGCTAGTTATTGTCCGGTAAGTATTCCGGGCATGAATAAAACTTTCCGGGGTCAAACGCTTAAGCCGTAACCTACCCTTTGTTGAGAGAATAAAGATGAAGTAATAATACTGCGTTTGGATGTAGGAAAGTTGGCCTGGAATTGGGAAATCTGGAAATGGGAGCAAATTCCGCCGTTTGGACTGGCTAGGGAATCTTGGACTGGAAACCTGGACCAATTCCGCGCGCAGCCCGCTGTAGTCGTCCGCTCGGGCCGAAACTTTCCAAGGGTTGAGCCTCGGAAAGGCACGGAAAGTTTCCTCGCTCGCACCCTCACGAAACCCGTCGCTCTCCTTGCTCGCGAAACAGAAGGTGGCCTCGCTCGGACGGCGGCGCCAGCGGCTCCGCCCTCCTCCCCTCCCTCTGCTCCGAGCACCGCTCTCCTCCCCTCCCTCTCCTCCAAGCGTCGCCCTCCTCTATCCTTCCCTCGCTCCAGACTCGCACCGCCTTCGCTCGCGGCTCACCCCTCCTAGCTCCTGGCGCTCCCTCGAACCCGGCGGCGGCGGAGGCCCTGGTGAACTCTCTCCTCGCCCCCTCTCCTCCGAGCGCCGGAGTCCTCCGTTCCTGGGCGGGGCAGAGGTGCATGGTGGCGGCAGGGGGCATGGCGGCGCAGGGGCAGAGGCGAGGGCTCATGGAGGCGGGAAGGGGCAGAGGCGCACATCGGCAGGATGGCCGCGCCCCCGTCTCTCCCTCCGGCGGGGCCGCGCCATCCTCCCTCCGGCGACGGCAGGGGCATGGCTCCATAGCGGGCCTGCTCTTCTCTATTCTTCCTGTTTTTTTAGGCTTCTTCCTGTTCTTTTTTTAGTGTAATTCTCCCTGTTTTTAATTGATCCCAGGAACTGAAACAAAGGGAATAGAGTTTGGCTAAAGATTTAGAAGATCTTAAACGGAAGCTGGAGTAAAGTCAAAATATCAATATTAAGTCAAAATTAAGAAGTTTTTATATATATTTATGGGAGATTGATATATATAGTCAAAAATTAAGAAGTTATATATATATATACGGAAAATCTATCTAGCAGGCGCCTTACATCTGGCGAAACCGTACGCACCTACGCCAGCCGTTGGATCGAGAGCAAGCGGTGCCGATTTGACCGGAACGAGCAACTTCCGCACGTCGCGCGCACGTTGACCCAGTCGTTTCCTTCTTCCCCGGCTCTCCTTCCCTGCTCCTCCTCTCCCGTGCTCCTGCCCCCGCCTTCCTCCGGCCGATGCGCCGCCCCCAGCTCCTCGCCTCGCCGCGCCCCGGCCCCTCGAGCTCGCCGTCGCCTCCTCTGCTGGCCCCGGCCGCCGGCCCGACGCGGAGGGCCGCAGCTCCTCGCCGCGCCCCGGCCCCTCGAGCTCGCCGTCGCCTCCTTTGCTGGCCCCGGCCGCCGGCCCGAGCTCCTCCGTAGGTCGGCTCCGCCTCCCCGACGAGCTCCACCACGGCCGGGCCCTTCTTCTCCGCCCCGAGCCACCCTGCGCCTCCCCTTCCTCTCCACGGCCGTTCCTCGCCGGCGCCGTCCCCTGCTCCGGCGCCCTGCTCCATCTCCTGCCGTGCCCTCGGTCCTAGCTGCTCCGCCGTGGTGCTTGCTCCTCTGGTCCTCCTCCATTGACCACACGGGCGTCAGGTGCTGTGGTGTGTGTGGTCTGTGATGCTCTGTTGCTACTGTTGTTGTTATGCCCGCAGGAAGTTGGCGCCGCCCGCCACGTGTTCGACGGATTGCCCGCAAGAAGTTGATGTGTGCGCCGTGCGTTTCTTTTCCCGGTGTCCGGTGCCATGTTGCTGTGCCCGCCCATGTCTGTGTTGCGGTGCATGTCCGTGCGCGCTTCTTCCGGTGTCCGTGTCCGTGACCGCCGACAAGTCCGACGCCGTGAACCCCGCCGCTCGTCGCCAATACTTTCCCTAATGATCGCTGACCGTCGCCAAGTCCACCGATGCCGTGAACCTCGCTCGTACCCGATGTGTCCGTTCCTGTGTCCGTGTTTGTCCACCCGTCGAGGTGTTGCTCCGAGTGTGCCCGTGTGCTCCTTCAGGTGCCCATGTTCGCGTGCGCGCTTCTTCCGTGTCCGTGTCCGCTTCCCGTGTCCGTGACCGCCGACAAGTTCGACGCCATGAACCCCGCTGCCGATCTGCCTGGTCCGTGTCTGTTGTTTTGAGCTCAGTACCGATTTAATCCTCCACAGATGATGTGCTTGTGGTGCCTCTCTCGGTCACTTGTGCTAACTGAAGAATTATTCAGTTGGGTCATTTAGCACTTGCTTGTTTCTGTCATCTCAACTCGGAGAGAGAGTTACCCACCCTGTACTGGTAAAGTTACCCAACTAGTATTGATAAAGTTACCAACCCGTACTGATAAAGTTACCAACCTAATACTTATAAAGTTACCCACCCAATACTGATATAGTTGTCCACCTAGTACTGATGGAGTTACCCACCCTGTCATGGTAAAGTTACCAACCTAGTACTAATAAATTTACCCATCCTGTACTGATAAAGTTATCAACCAGTACTGATAAAGTTATCATCCTAATACTTATAAAGTTACCCACCCAATACTGATGAAGTTACCCACCCAGTACATATGAAGTTATCCATGTGTTCGTGATATAGTTATCCACCAGGAAATCCATGTAGTTAACATGTCCTCTAAATGATAGTTACGAACGCAATGCCCATCTTTTTATGTGTAGTTTCACTATGATATCGACAGTTATCATCCTAATACTTATACACGATAAATTTACCATCTCAAAGTGATGTGGTAACTTTAAACCTCGTAAAATTCTACAAGAACTACAAAAAAATGGTTCTATTTCAACCCTAAAACTAATCGCTAATATGGTGGGTAACTTACGTATTCAATCCTGGGTAACTTATATGTTACGAGGGTGGTAACTTTTGAGTCCGAAAAAAAGTTGTCGGAACATATCAACATGTGATCTAGTTTCGAAGATCTCGACGCGACTAGTCCTACGGTGAAAACAGATCATAAATCGGATAAACGGTCTGAGATACAAAACTTTTTGAATTTTCAAAATTTCGCATTTAATGCGTGGTGATGTCAGCAGTTTCGTTTTCTAGTGCATGCATGAGAGAGGTACCGTACCGGAACTAATCGCTAATACGGTGGGTAACTTATGTATTCAAGCCTTGGTAACTTTTATATTACGAGGGTGATAACTTTCGGGAAAAAAAAAAGTTGTCGGAACATATCAACATGGGATCTAGTTTCGAAGATCTCGACGCGACTAGTCCAACGGTGAAAACGGATTCTCAATCGGATAAACGGTTTGGGCTACAAAACTTTTTGAATTTTTGAATTTCGCATTTAATGCGGGATGACATCAGCAATTTTGTTTTCTAATGCATGCAAAAGTAGTGCATGCAAGAGGTAACGCCACGGTCAGCGGGCATGTGCATGCATGCGTGAGTTTGATGATTAACTATACCGCCTTACGGTTATGCCAAATGTAAGACGACTTACACATAGTCGTTCCCATATATATATACTAGTTGAATGCCCGTGCGTTGCTACGGGCTATCCAAATTGTTGCATCGCCACACATGCATGTCTAGTGCACACGAGATAATATACGAACAAAGACATTTAATTATCATTTGAAAGATAATACCATCCACTTTCTCTCGCTCCCCCTCACTTGTTGGCCCTCGTCTATGCGGGCCCTAGGCGGCCACGTCCCCGGCATGGCCGTCATGCCGAAGGTTGGGGCGATTCTCCCTATATATCCGAGATGAAGTGACCCACCTCCTTGATGACGGTGCATCGTGCGGCCCGGCCTCGACAGTCGGCAAGTGGCACAGTGTTATGGTGTGTCAGCATTAACTTTGGTGGCTGTGTAAAATTGGATCTAAATTCATATGTTATTTATGATTTAGACCACGAAGTGTCGGCTGTGAGCGGGTAGGATCTAAACTCCGACATCGTGGGTCCTTTGTAGGAAAATCCGAGGCCTAGGTCCCCACGCTTTTCATGACGTCGTTGTACTCATGTGGACGTATTTGGAGACGGTGCCTAGCAGCGCCATAAGTGGACAAGGACGACATGTACTCCATTCGTCCACAAAAGATGTCTCAACCTAGTCTAAATTTACATGTATCTACACAAAAACTTATGTCTAGGTACATGCAAATTTGGCATACGTTAAACATCCTTTTATGTACGAAGAGAGTAGTTCATCACGACCTCGATGCCAGAGGCTGTGGATGCATAGTCACAGCGCACCTCGCCTCCGTTGCCGTGGAATTTTTTTTCCGATTGATTGACCTTGACGCCAGAGGCTGTGGATGCATAGTCACAACGCACCTCGCCTCCGTTGCCGTGGTATTTTTTTTCCGATTGATTGTTCAAATTTTGGTCCGCTCAAGTGGTAGTGGAAAGAACCTCCTGCAGAGGTTGGTGAGGCGAGGTCTGGTGGCACCTGACCTTGATTACGGGGAAAATTTAATATGTACGTATATTTTGTAACTGTAAGTATACTTCATTATCCGAAAAAACTGTATGCATACAATATACTTATTCAGCTAGCTTGTCTAAGAAGAGAAAAAAAAAGAAAAATAGCAATCGTGGCGTTGGGCCGCGTGGTGTTGCTATTGGGCCAAGTCGTTGCAGTAGCGTGCTTTGTGCGGCTTTCGTGAGCTGCTCGAGGCAGAGCAACGAGCAGACAAGACCAGGACTCGTGCACGGGCGAGACCCTGACTTGAGGCGATTCGTTTTCTTTCTGGATCCGATTATCTTCCGCTGGTATTAGATAATATGCAAGGATAAAATTGGAAATTAAAAAAACGTACCGACCATCACCTGAAGTCATATCATATAGTAGAGATTTGTGGGACAGGACTATTCAAGAATACCCCTTAAGTGTTTCTGAATACTTATTCAGCACAACTTTTTAAAATTAAGGACCTTCTTAATTCTTATTCCGAGCACCCAACCTAATCACTTTCTTCCTCCCACGGACGGAACCCCCGCGCACCTTCTTCCTACGCCACCGCCGCCCCGCCGGGGTCCGCGTGCCCCCTGCTTGCCAAGCTCTCGCGACGTCCTCCACCGCCCGTTATTCCTGACCAGGAGCTCGAGCGTCGCCGCCCGCCCGCTCCGCGCGGGCCCCGTCGTTCTCCATGGAGAGATCGAACGCCGCCAGTCCCCGTGCGGCTCCGTCCTGCTCCGTCCACCTGCACGGCAAGGTCGCCGTCCCCGTGCGGATCCAAGGCCCGGTCGCCCCCGCGCGTACCCCCGGCGAGGTCGCCGCCGCGGCACGGCCGCACGCGTCCACAACAAGGCCAACGCCCCGCGCCTCCCCGGCCCGGCCGCCGCCGCTTCTCCGACGAGGTCGCCGCCCCCGTACCACCCAGCGTGCCGCCTCTGCCTCGCGTCCCGCCCTGCGCCTCCGTTGGCCCGCTCCCCGATCCAGAAGTCGCCATGACTGTCGTACGTAGCTCATGCGTGGACTACTGTTTCCGCTGATGCAGTTTGCTCCTGCCGGCGATATGTTCCCGACCATGTGTTGCGACTTGCGCTACTTTGGACTCCCAGCCATTCCGGGATGGACTTCCAATGAGCGGCCGGCCGGCTGCCGCGACACCAATCGCCTCCTGCTCATGCGCCGTTGCTTGCAAAGCCATTCTTTCTTTAAATTTTTGCTCTCTGAACTGCAACCGCTAGAGATGCTGCTTCTGAATTGTTAAATTCAGTCTTAGTACGCTAGTCGGAGTAGTGTGTTTTCATTAATTAAAGTAGTTGTTAACTTATGTCTGATCTGCACATGTTCTCTCTGATTTCTCTGAATTTCACTAGCAGGAGCACAATCACCAGGTGACCCAACCAGAATGGCTTTTGTTCCTTTTAGTTCAGAAAAGTGGTACTGGTCTTCTAGTAAGGCTGGGACGAGCAAGTTCAATTTTTGTTACCCAGGAGTGTCCGGAGTCCAGGAGTTTGTTTTGGTATTTCAGTTGTGCGGACAGATGTGAAAGTTCGCTTTAATTTGTCAGGAAGTTGAAATTCGTCCAACACATGCTTCTCTTTTTTTATCAGACACAAGGTTCAGTTTATGATCACGAAGCATCAAAAGGAAGTTCACCTTTGATAAGTCTAGAAATTCACCTTGAAAGCACATGTTATTCTAAACATAGTTTTAAAAACCGGACCGGACCGGCGGTCTGATCGGAAAAAACCGGAACCGACGAGCTGGCCGGTTTTTAAGAGTCAGCGGTTGAAACAGCAAAAAAAAAACCGGACAAAATATAGGATATGCTAGGCAGGAATCGAACTCACGACCTCCTGGTACGCGAAGTAGGACACGCGAGGACCACTACCATCTGGGCTGATGTTGTTTCGTGATTAATAGTTGAAGTATGCTCTATATTTACATTCTATGATCATTTTTTCACGAAAATTGCTTAAATTTTATATAAAATTAACGGTTTTTTGTCGCAAACGAACCTGGTGAGCCGGCAGTCCAACCGCCGAACCGTGAACCAGACGCCTGACCGGTTCACTGACCGGTCCGGTTTTTTAAACTATGATTCCAATGGAAGTTTATTTCGGCTGAGCTTAACGTTTTGGTCAAATTCATGTTTAATTTTTGGCCGAGCTATTATTTTCATGGAAGTTTCTGTCGTCACGGTGCGGGATTCGCTATTTTTGTTGATAACAAATCAAATCACCTGACAGGAAAAAATATTCACATTAGCTACTGTATATGTTCATATTTTGATTTTATTACTTCTGGGAAGTTCACCTTCATCGTGTCCGTAGTTCACTTTAAAGGTACCAGAAGTTCATCTCAACCGTGTTAGAAGTTTACCTTTCTATTGCCAGTTATCTATTGGGAGTTATCTTAACCAGTCGGAAGTTCCCTTTGCATTTTCGGAGAGTCCATTTTAAATACGTCGGAAGTTATTCTCGGTCGCGTAGGATTATTACCTTTTTCTCACAAGTTCACCAAAATATAGAACGAAGTTCGTTCTTAACTTTTGAGAAGTTCAATTTATACCGAACAGAAGTTCACCTCGGACGCGTCGAAAAGTCATATTAAAATGTGTTGGACGTTTACCTATTTATCGGGAGTTCGCTTTGAACAAGTCGAAAGTTTCTTTTAAACGCATCAGAAGTTAACCTCGTACGCACTGCAAGTTTTTTTTATGTCGGAAAAAAAAATTAAGATCATGAGAGTGGAAAAAAATGTTCATGATTGTTTGTCGCGAAGTTCCCAAATTTAGAAGTTCACTTTAGAAAATTTCGAAGTTCAATATATATAATCTCGAAGTCCAGTCCGAATATCAACATAAAAACAGATAAAATTCTAAAGGTACAGCAGTTAGTATATTTAAAACTGCTCTTAAACCACGAATAATTTTATAAAAATGGTCCAAACAAAAGGATGCGAAATTTTGATACCTTTTCAACGCTATATCATTTGCATCGTTTGAACAAACGGATTAAAAACAACAACAAAAACAGTGTGTGATACCGAACAAAAATTTCACAATCGGAAGTTCACTACGGCACATCGAGAAGTTCGCCGACGCGTAAAGGGAAGTTCGGATGCTCTGTTTTTTCTGGGCGGAAATCTTACACATAGAAATCGTTGATACGAGTTCCATTTGTCCAAATCGACAGCCGCTGCGCGCAATTGGTAAGGACATGAGTCTAATTTGACTCTCCCATGCTGACTCATGCAATCGAAACATCATAAACGTGTCAATTTTAAATCTATTCACATGCCATCTCGTTCTCCGTTTTTGTATTTTCAAAATTAATCAAAAACCGTATCGAATTTTTAAAAAAATTCTATATGAAAAAGTTGCGTCTAGTCAATACCTTTTTAGCACACTATAATTTGTTACATTTAGATAAGCGGTTTGAAATTAATTGACAAAATACTGTCCGTTGGACTTAAAAGTCTAAAAAACAGAACTGTGTATTTCTAAATCTTCTCTTAAACCGTACAGAATATCAAAATTAGTCTAGAGATAGCAAAGATTCGCATTTGTCATAGATTTTCAACGGCGTATCATTTGCATTAATCCGATAAACGGTGTGAAAATGGCACCCAAATAACTGTTTGAAAACGGAGTAAAATGTGAAAACAGAGTATAGTATTTTTAGAATTAATCAAAAACTGTAACGAATTTGGAAAATATTTATATATGAAAAATCTGCGCCTAAGTATTATCTTTCCAACGCAATATAATTTGTGTCATTGCGATGAGTGGTTTGCGAATGATGCCCAAAAAACCGTCCGCTCGTTTATTCACATTCGAAAAATAGAAATATGTATTTCAAAATCAGCTCACAAATGGTGACGAATTTCGAAAAAGTAACAGAGATAGCAAAGATGCGCAATATTAACATCTTTCCAACGGTATATCATTTGCATTAATCCGATTAGTGGTTGCAAAGTTATGAAGAAAATACCGTCGCCGAAAAGATATATTTGGGTGTTTCGTCAGGAAGTTCATCTCCTTTTTAAACGGCAGTTCAGAAAGTTGTGTTGAATACTTATTCAGCAAGGTATTCTTGAATAGCTGGGATATATATTTGTGAGACATTGATATAATATATCAATATTCAAATATACAAGTACAATTTTCTATATGTAAGAAGTTTTATATTGTCCAAACTCAACAAAAATTTCAATTCCAAGATTTATATATCCAAACAAGAATTAGAATTGTGTGCTACCCTTCGATTCCAACCATACATTTCATTTACAACCAAAAAACGGAATTTGAATTGCAACCCATTTCCTTTCCATCATGGAAATAGAATTGCTAGTCCAATTCAATTCCCAGCAAACTTTCCTACATCCAAACACAGTGTAATGGTTTTGACAAAGTTGTCAGAGTCCCTTCGATGTCACAGAACAACTCTGGTGAGAATCGGA
Source organism: Poa pratensis (assembly GCA_947311845.1). NCBI lineage: Eukaryota > Viridiplantae > Streptophyta > Magnoliopsida > Poales > Poaceae > Poa > Poa pratensis. The sequence goes on along the minus strand of CAMZMU010000033.1, from coordinate 57,144,586 downwards.
AATGTTGTAATGAAGTTCACATGAGAGGCAGAAATGTCGGTTTTAGGGCTGAGAGTCCTGATAGAGAAAAGTAACGAACATGAGATGTTCCGGGATGTCGAGAAGTGTTTCTGACATCAGTGGAATCGACCGCTGCTGCTTGAATCATCGTCCGTTTCGTGCGGGAGCTCGTGGATCGAAGATTTCTTGTCTTCTATGGCGCGGAGGTAGCGGGGAAGAAGATCAGAGCTTTGGATCTACGGCTTCTTGGGGGAAATTTCAGGCTGCAAATTTCGGAGATCCTCAACGGAGGCGACTATGCGCCGTCGTTATTTTTGGCCAATGGGGCTGCTCCGAGCTATGGTGTGAATCGCGCCATGGCATTTCCAACCTCCAGGCCGGCGTGTCGATGCGGAGGCCCCTCTCCAGCTCCATGGCTGCGTTCATCGTCATGCTGTCTCCAAGTGGTCTCGTCCCCGGCGACGGAGTCGGCGGCGGCCGTGTCGAGCTGCTCTGTTCATGCGGTGGAGAAGGATCTGATTGCATTTCTTTTTATTTTGTTAAGGTCCTTTCTGTAAAAGCCAAGGGCTTGGTTGTATTTTCCTTTTATTTTCTGGTCCTTGATGTAATTTGTCCCACCGTTTAGTTCTGTCGGGATCCTTCTGGATCCCTCCCCTTTGTTCAAAAAAAATAAAGATGGCTCGGTTAGACTTAATGTATCTTACCACATAACGTATGGTGTAGTACACCAACGTATATACGGTATCCCTCATGTACACCACGGCAGGGGTTTTTCTTACTCTATAAAACATGCAACCGATGCCTCTAACGAGGCCATCGTTTCGCCAAGTTTAATATGGTATCAGAGCAGGTCTCTTCCCTCACCTAGCCGCCTCCAAATTTCATCGCCGCCGCCACAGCCATTCTGCCACCAATGCTACAAAACCAAATTTACAACCGAAAAACACCAAGCCGCCGCCACATATTCTTGCCGCCGCTGCCGATAGCGTACAACCCAAAAACACCAAGCCGCCGCCGCTGATGGCCTACACACAAAACACACAGCCAAACTATAAAACCACAATAACCCATGGCCGTGACTCTTGGAGCGCTGACTGCATAACTTTTGACGCGGGGGAATGCCCTCGTTTGGAAAGCACTCGTTATCCCTGCCCTACGTGGTGGCCAAGTTCTCAATCTGGTGAAAGGACTTGAGGTTGCGCCTGAAGAGATAAACAAGTTAATAACCTTTGATTGGATCAACGGATAAAGGACACAATTTTGGTCCAGTTGCTACAGTATGAGTAACATCGGAAATTCCATTTGGTGTTATGGCAACATAGAAACTAGAATCATTATTGACTTTAGTGTAAGTGGGAGAGTGTTGGAGATATGCCGTAGAGACACTAATATTTAGGTATTATTATATCTCCAAAGTTTATTATTGATGTTTATATCTTTATGTTACAACTGCATTGGGAATAGCGAATACAAAGTATTCAAGAGGAAAACCTCCAATGCACGTGTTGAGATATGAACAAAGTAAAGTGTCCTTGGTCTTGTCTCTAATACTAGCTCATCTTGTTGTTAGATAATCATGGACTTTGGACTTTGTGTAAGTCACACAACTATGAGAGTATATTGTCAGAATGACAATAGTACTGAACCGACCCAATTGTATGATCTTGCTAAGAGACAAATCGTCAAATATGAAAATAGCAATTGATCATATGGAGTTTTCGTTATCTATATTCCTATACTATGAGAATATCTCGTGACCGCGTCTTAGACACTTAAGCCTTGATTGTCGTCAAACCTTCAGCCTTAACTGGGATCATAACGGTGACTTTTGAGGGGTAAGCAAGATTACGTAAATGAACGGTATTATTCAAGATTGGTACTTACTCCTAAAGGCGATGGAGAGATATATTCATCGGGGGCATCTCATGTATTACTGATGTCATCCAATCGTCTGGCCAGACACAGTGTGATTTATCACAGGACATCAGAAATACGGAATGAGAAAAGATGATGATATCGGGACGAGTTTATATGTGTTATGGTCAAATGGTTTGATCACATTAGAGCACATTGTCTAACCTCGTGATATGTATCGCGTACGTAAAGGGATTAGCGTAATGAGAAACACAAAAGGTTCCTAGTTCAATCGTGAACATATAAGAGCTAGTACGGCTATCTAGATCCCAATGCTAGTTATTGTCCGGTAAGTATTCCGGGCATGAATAAAACTTTCCGGGGTCAAACGCTTAAGCTGTAACCTACCCTTTGTTGAGAGAATAAAGATGAAGTAATAATACTGCGTTTGGATGTAGGAAAGTTGGCCTGGAATTGGGAAATCTGGAAATGGGAGCAAATTCCGCCGTTTGGACTGGCTAGGGAATCTTGGACTGGAAACCTGGACCAATTCCGCGCGCAGCCCGCTGTAGTCGTCCGCTCGGGCCGAAACTTTCCAAGGGTTGAGCCTCGGAAAGGCACGGAAAGTTTCCTCGCTCGCACCCTCACGAAACCCGTCGCTCTCCTTGCTCGCGAAACAGAAGGTGGCCTCGCTCGGACGGCGGCGCCAGCGGCTCCGCCCTCCTCCCCTCCCTCTGCTCCGAGCACCGCTCTCCTCCCCTCCCTCTCCTCCAAGCGTCGCCCTCCTCTATCCTTCCCTCGCTCCAGACTCGCACCGCCTTCGCTCGCGGCTCACCCCTCCTAGCTCCTGGCGCTCCCTCGAACCCGGCGGCGGCGGAGGCCCTGGTGAACTCTCTCCTCGCCCCCTCTCCTCCGAGCGCCGGAGTCCTCCGTTCCTGGGCGGGGCAGAGGTGCATGGTGGCGGCAGGGGGCATGGCGGCGCAGGGGCAGAGGCGGGGGCTCATGGAGGCGGGAAGGGGCAGAGGCGCACATCGGCAGGATGGCCGCGCCCCCGTCTCTCCCTCCGGCGGGGCCGCGCCATCCTCCCTCCGGCGACGGCAGGGGCATGGCTCCATAGCGGGCCTGCTCTTCTCTATTCTTCCTTTTTTTTAGGCTTCTTCCTGTTCTTTTTTTAGTGTAATTCTCCCTGTTTTTAATTGATCCCAGGAACTGAAACAAAGGGAATAGAGTTTGGCTAAAGATTTAGAAGATCTTAAACGGAAGATGGAGTAAAGTCAAAATATCAATATTAAGTCAAAATTAAGAAGTTTTTATATATATTTATGGGAGATTGATATATATAGTCAAAATTAAGAAGTTATATATATATATACGGAAAATCTATCTAGCAGGCGCCTTACATCTGGCGAAACCGTACGCACCTACGCCAGCCGTTGGATCGAGAGCAAGCGGTGCCGATTTGACCGGAACGAGCAACTTCCGCACGTCGCGCGCACGTTGACCCAGTCGTTTCCTTCTTCCCCGGCTCTCCTTCCCTGCTCCTCCTCTCCCGTGCTCCTGCCCCCGCCTTCCTCCGGCCGATGCGCCGCCCCCAGCTCCTCGCCTCGCCGCGCCCCGGCCCCTCGAGCTCGCCGTCGCCTCCTCTGCTGGCCCCGGCCGCCGGCCCGACGCGGAGGGCCGCAGCTCCTCGCCGCGCCCCGGCCCCTCGAGCTCGCCGTCGCCTCCTTTGCTGGCCCCGGCCGCCGGCCCGAGCTCCTCCGTAGGTCGGCTCCGCCTCCCCGACGAGCTCCACCACGGCCGGGCCCTTCTTCTCCGCCCCGAGCCACCCTGCGCCTCCCCTTCCTCTCCACGGCCGTTCCTCGCCGGCGCCGTCCCCTGCTCCGGCGCCCTGCTCCATCTCCTGCCGTGCCCTCGGTCCTAGCTGCTCCGCCGTGGTGCTTGCTCCTCTGGTCCTCCTCCATTGACCACACGGGCGTCAGGTGCTGTGGTGTGTGTGGTCTGTGATGCTCTGTTGCTACTGTTGTTGTTATGCCCGCAGGAAGTTGGCGCCGCCCGCCACGTGTTCGACGGATTGCCCGCAAGAAGTTGATGTGTGCGCCGTGCGTTTCTTTTCCCGGTGTCCGGTGCCATGTTGCTGTGCCCGCCCATGTCTGTGTTGCGGTGCATGTCCGTGCGCGCTTCTTCCGGTGTCCGTGTCCGTGACCGCCGACAAGTCCGACGCCGTGAACCCCGCCGCTCGTCGCCAATACTTTCCCTAATGATCGCTGACCGTCGCCAAGTCCACCGATGCCGTGAACCTCGCTCGTACCCGATGTGTCCGTTCCTGTGTCCGTGTTTGTCCACCCGTCGAGGTGTTGCTCCGAGTGTGCCCGTGTGCTCCTTCAGGTGCCCATGTTCGCGTGCGCGCTTCTTCCGTGTCCGTGTCCGCTTCCCGTGTCCGTGACCGCCGACAAGTTCGACGCCATGAACCCCGCTGCCGATCTGCCTGGTCCGTGTCTGTTGTTTTGAGCTCAGTACCGATTTAATCCTCCACAGATGATGTGCTTGTGGTGCCTCTCTCGGTCACCTGTGCTAACTGAAGAATTATTCAGTTGGGTCATTTAGCACTTGCTTGTTTCTGTCATCTCAACTCGGAGAGAGAGTTACCCACCCTGTACTGGTAAAGTTACCCAACTAGTATTGATAAAGTTACCAACCCGTACTGATAAAGTTACCAACCTAATACTTATAAAGTTACCCACCCAATACTGATATAGTTGCCCACCTAGTACTGATGGAGTTACCCACCCTGTCATGGTAAAGTTACCAACCTAGTACTAATAAATTTACCCATCCTGTACTGATAAAGTTATCAACCAGTACTGATAAAGTTATCATCCTAATACTTATAAAGTTACCCACCCAATACTGATGAAGTTACCCACCCAGTACATATGAAGTTATCCATGTGTTCGTGATATAGTTATCCACCAGGAAATCCATGTAGTTAACATGTCCTCTAAATGATAGTTACGAACGCAATGCCCATCTTTTTATGTGTAGTTTCACTATGATATCGACAGTTATCATCCTAATACTTATACACGATAAATTTACCATCTCAAAGTGATGTGGTAACTTTAAACCTCGTAAAATTCTACAAGAACTACAAAAAAATGGTTCTATTTCAACCCTAAAACTAATCGCTAATATGGTGGGTAACTTACGTATTCAATCCTGGGTAACTTATATGTTACGAGGGTGGTAACTTTTGAGTCCGAAAAAAAGTTGTCGGAACATATCAACATGTGATCTAGTTTCGAAGATCTCGACGCGACTAGTCCTACGGTGAAAACAGATCATAAATCGGATAAACGGTCTGAGATACAAAACTTTTTGAATTTTCAAAATTTCGCATTTAATGCGTGGTGATGTCAGCAGTTTCGTTTTCTAGTACATGCATGAGAGAGGTACCGTACCGGAACTAATCGCTAATACGGTGGGTAACTTATGTATTCAAGCCTTGGTAACTTTTATATTACGAGGGTGATAACTTTCGGGAAAAAAAAAGTTGTCGGAACATATCAACATGGGATCTAGTTTCGAAGATCTCGACGCGACTAGTCCAACGGTGAAAACGGATTCTCAATCGGATAAACGGTTTGGGCTACAAAACTATTTGAATTTTTGAATTTCGCATTTAATGCGGGATGACATCAGCAATTTTGTTTTCTAATGCATGCAAAAGTAGTGCATGCAAGAGGTAACGCCACGGTCAGCGGGCATGTGCATGCATGCGTGAGTTTGATGATTAACTATACCGCCTTACGGTTATGCCAAATGTAAGACGACTTACACATAGTCGTTCCCATATATATATACTAGTTGAATGCCCGTGCGTTGCTACGGGCTATCCAAATTGTTGCATCGCCACACATGCATGTCTAGTGCACACGAGATAATATACGAACAAAGACATTTAATTATCATTTGAAAGATAATACCATCCACTTTCTCTCGCTCCCCCTCACTTGTTGGCCCTCGTCTATGCGGGCCCTAGGCGGCCACGTCCCCGGCATGGCCGTCATGCCGAAGGTTGGGGCGATTCTCCCTATATATCCGAGATGAAGTGACCCACCTCCTTGATGACGGTGCATCGTGCGGCCCGGCCTCGACAGTCGGCAAGTGGCACAGTGTTATGGTGTGTCAGCATTAACTTTGGTGGCTGTGTAAAATTGGATCTAAATTCATATGTTATTTATGATTTAGACCACGAAGTGTCGGCTGTGAGCGGGTAGGATCTAAACTCCGACATCGTGGGTCCTTTGTAGGAAAATCCGAGGCCTAGGTCCCCACGCTTTTCATGACGTCGTTGTACTCATGTGGACGTATTTGGAGACGGTGCCTAGCAGCGCCATAAGTGGACAAGGACGACATGTACTCCATTCGTCCACAAAAGATGTCTCAACCTAGTCTAAATTTACATGTATCTACACAAAAACTTATGTCTAGGTACATGCAAATTTGGCATACGTTAAACATCCTTTTATGTACGAAGAGAGTAGTTCATCACGACCTCGACGCCAGAGGCTGTGGATGCATAGTCACAGCGCACCTCGCCTCCGTTGCCGTGGAACTTTTTTTTCCGATTGATTGACCTCGACGCCAGAGGCTGTGGATGCATAGTCACAACGCACCTCGCCTCCGTTGCCGTGGTATTTTTTTTCCGATTGATTGTTCAAATTTTGGTCCGCTCAAGTGGTAGTGGAAAGAACCTCCTGCAGAGGTTGGTGAGGCGAGGTCTGGTGGCACCTGACCTTGATTACGGGGAAAATTTAATATGTACGTATATTTTGTAACTGTAAGTATACTTCATTATCCGAAAAAACTGTATGCATACAATATACTTATTCAGCTAGCTTGTCTAAGAAGAGAAAAAAAAAGAAAAATAGCAATCGTGGCGTTGGGCCGCGTGGTGTTGCTATTGGGCCAAGTCGTTGCAGTAGCGTTGTGCTTTGTGCGGCTTTCGTGAGCTGCTCGAGGCAGAGCAACGAGCAGACAAGACCAGGACTCGTGCACGGGCGAGACCCTGACTTGAGGCGATTCGTTTTCTTTCTGGATCCGATTATCTTCCGCTGGTATTAGATAATATGCAAGGATAAAATTGGAAATTAAAAAAACGTACCGACCATCACATGAAGCCATATTATATAGTAGAGATTTGTGGGACAGGACTATTCAAGAATACCCCTTAAGTGTTTCTGAATACTTATTCAGCACAACTTTTTAAAATTAAGGACCTTCTTAATTCTTATTCCGAGCACCCAACCTAATCACTTTCTTCCTCCCACGGACGGAACCCCCGCGCACCTTCTTCCTACGCCACCGCCGCCCCGCCGGGGTCCGCGTGCCCCCTGCTTGCCAAGCTCTCGCGACGTCCTCCACCGCCCGTTATTCCTGACCAGGAGCTCGAGCGTCGCCGCCCGCCCGCTCCGCGCGGGCCCCGTCGTTCTCCATGGAGAGATCGAACGCCGCCAGTCCCCGTGCGGCTCCGTCCTGCTCCGTCCACCTGCACGGCAAGGTCGCCGTCCCCGTGCGGATCCAAGGCCCGGTCGCCCCCGCGCGTACCCCCGGCGAGGTCGCCGCCGCGGCACGGCCGCACGCGTCCACAACAAGGCCAACGCCCCGCGCCTCCCCGGCCCGGCCGCCGCCGCTTCTCCGACGAGGTCGCCGCCCCCGTACCACCCAGCGTGCCGCCTCTGCCGCGCGTCCCGCCCTGCGCCTCCGTTGGCCCGCTCCCCGATCCAGAAGTCGCCATGACTGTCGTACGTAGCTCATGCGTGGACTACTGTTTCCGCTGATGCAGTTTGCTCCTGCCGGCGATATGTTCCCGACCATGTGTTGCGACTTGCGCTACTTTGGACTCCCAGCCATTCCGGGATGGACTTCCATTGAGCGGCCGGCCGGCTGGCTGCCGCGACACCAATCGCCTCCTGCTCATGCGCCGTTGCTTGCAAAGCCATTCTTTCTTTAAATTTTTGCTCTCTGAACTGCAACCGCTAGAGATGCTGCTTCTGAATTGTTAAATTCAGTCTTAGTACGCTAGTCGGAGTAGTGTGTTTTCATTAATTAAAGTAGTTGTTAACTTATGTCTGATCTGCACATGTTCTCTCTGATTTCTCTGAATTTCACTAGCAGGAGCACAATCACCAGGTGACCCAACCAGAATGGCTTTTGTTCCTTTTAGTTCAGAAAAGTGGTACTGGTCTTCTAGTAAGGCTGGGACGAGCAAGTTCAATTTTTGTTACCCAGGAGTGTCCGGAGTCCAGGAGTTTGTTTTGGTATTTCAGTTGTGCGGACAGATGTGAAAGTTCGCTTTAATTTGTCAGGAAGTTGAAATTCGTCCAACACATGCTTCTCTTTTTTTATCAGACACAAGGTTCAGTTTATGATCACGAAGCATCAAAAGGAAGTTCACCTTTGATAAGTCTAGAAATTCACCTTGAAAGCACATGTTATTCTAAACATAGTTTTAAAAACCGGACCGGACCGGCGGTCTGATCGGAAAAAACCGGAACCGACGAGCTGGCCGGTTTTTAAGAGTCAGCGGTTGAAACAGCAAAAAAAAAACCGGACAAAATATAGGATATGCTAGGCAGGAATCGAACTCACGACCTCCTGGTACGCGAAGTAGGACACGCGAGGACCACTACCATCTGGGCTGATGTTGTTTCGTGATTAATAGTTGAAGTATGCTCTATATTTACATTCTATGATCATTTTTTCACGAAAATTGCTTAAATTTTATATAAAATTAACGGTTTTTTGTCGCAAACGAACCTGGTGAGCCGGCAGTCCAACCGCCGAACCGTGAACCAGACGCCTGACCGGTTCACTGACCGGTCCGGTTTTTTAAACTATGATTCCAATGGAAGTTTATTTTCGGCTGAGCTTAACGTTTTGGTCAAATTCATGTTTAATTTTTGGCCGAGCTATTATTTTCATGGAAGTTTCTGTCGTCACGGTGCGGGATTCGCTATTTTTGTTGATAACAAATCAAATCACCTGACAGGAAAAAATATTCACATTAGCTACTGTATATGTTCATATTTTGATTTTATTACTTCTGGGAAGTTCACCTTCATCGTGTCCGTAGTTCACTTTAAAGGTACCAGAAGTTCATCTCAACCGTGTTAGAAGTTTACCTTTCTATTGCCAGTTATCTATTGGGAGTTATCTTAACCAGTCGGAAGTTCCCTTTGCATTTTCGGAGAGTCCATTTTAAATACGTCGGAAGTTATTCTCGGTCGCGTAGGATTATTACCTTTTTCTCACAAGTTCACCAAAATATAGAACGAAGTTCGTTCTTAACTTTTGAGAAGTTCAATTTATACCGAACAGAAGTTCACCTCGGACGCGTCGAAAAGTCATATTAAAATGTGTTGGACGTTTACCTATTTATCGGGAGTTCGCTTTGAACAAGTCGAAAGTTTCTTTTAAACGCATCAGAAGTTAACCTCGTACGCACTGCAAGTTTTTTTTATGTCGGAAAAAAAAATTAAGATCATGAGAGTGGAAAAAAATGTTCATAATTGTTTGTCGCGAAGTTCCCAAATTTAGAAGTTCACTTTAGAAAATTTCGAAGTTCAATATATATAATCTCGAAGTCCAGTCCGAATATCAACATAAAAACAGATAAAATTCTAAAGGTACAGCAGTTAGTATATTTAAAACTGCTCTTAAACCACGAATAATTTTAAAAAAATGGTCCAAACAAAAGGATGCGAAATTTTGATACCTTTTCAACGCTATATCATTTGCATCGTTTGAACAAACGGATTAAAAACAACAACAAAAACAGTGTGTGATACCGAACAAAAATTTCACAATCGGAAGTTCACTACGGCACATCGAGAAGTTCGCCGACGCGTAAAGGGAAGTTCGGATGCTCTGTTTTTTCTGGGCGGAAATCTTACACATAGAAATCGTTGATACGAGTTCCATTTGTCCAAATCGACAGCCGCTGCGCGCAATTGGTAAGGACATGAGTCTAATTTGACTCTCCCATGCTGACTCATGCAATCGAAACATCATAAACGTGTCAATTTTAAATCTATTCACATGCCATCTCGTTCTCCGTTTTTGTATTTTCAAAATTAATCAAAAACCGTATCGAATTTTAAAAAAAATTCTATATGAAAAAGTTGCGTCTAGTCAATACCTTTTTAGCACACTATAATTTGTTACATTTAGATAAGCGGTTTGAAATTAATTGACAAAATACTGTCAGTTGGACTTAAAAGTCTAAAAAACAGAACTGTGTATTTCTAAATCTTCTCTTAAACCGTACAGAATATCAAAATTAGTCTAGAGATAGCAAAGATTCGCATTTGTCATAGATTTTCAACGGCGTATCATTTGCATTAATCCGATAAACGGTGTGAAAATGGCACCCAAATAACTGTTTGAAAACGGAGTAAAATGTGAAAACAGAGTATAGTATTTTTAGAATTAATCAAAAACTGTAACGAATTTGGAAAATATTTATATATGAAAAATCTGCGCCTAAGTATTATCTTTCCAACGCAATATAATTTGTGTCATTGCGATGAGTGGTTTGCGAATGATGCCCAAAAAACCGTCCGCTCGTTTATTCACATTCGAAAAATAGAAATATGTATTTCAAAATCAGCTCACAAATGGTGACGAATTTCGAAAAAGTAACAGAGATAGCAAAGATGCGCAATATTAACATCTTTCCAACGGTATATCATTTGCATTAATCCGATTAGTGGTTGCAAAGTTATGAAGAAAATACCGTCGCCGAAAAGATATATTTGGGTGTTTCGTCAGGAAGTTCATCTCCTTTTTAAACGGCAGTTCAGAAAGTTGTGTTGAATACTTATTCAGCAAGGTATTCTTGAATAGCTGGGATATATATTTGTGAGACATTGATATAATATATCAATATTCAAATATACAAGTACAATTTTCTATATGTAAGAAGTTTTATATTGTCCAAACTCAACAAAAATTTCAATTCCAAGATTTATATATCCAAACAAGAATTAGAATTGTGTGCTACCCTTCGATTCCAACCATACATTTCATTTACAACCAAAAAACGGAATTTGAATTGCAACCCATTTCCTTTCCATCATGGAAATAGAATTGCTAGTCCAATTCAATTCCCAGCAAACTTTCCTACATCCAAACACAGTGTAATGGTTTTGACAAAGTTGTCAGAGTCCCTTCGATGTCACAGAACAACTCTGGTGAGAATCGGAAATGTTGTAATGAAGTTCACATGAGAGGCAGAAATGTCGGTTTTAGGGCTGAGAGTCCTGAGAGAGAAAAGTAACGAACATGAGATGTTCCGGGATGTCGAGAAGTGTTTCCGACATCAGTGGATAGAGTCGATGATTTTATCTAAAGACTATATTTGGTTTCGAAAGAGTTTCGGAGGTTTGCCGAGAAGGGAGGGAGTGCCGGAGGAGAGAGGGGGTGCCCTGCATGCCGCGCCACACCTAGTGTGGGCCGGCCACATGGGCCCCACCTCCAGGCCATCCGCACCATGATCCCTCCTCTCCTTCCTTGTTTAATTGAGGAATTAAAAGGAGTCCTAATTGAACTAGAAAAAGAATAAAGGAAATAGGCAAAAAGGAAAAAGGAAGGGAGTCCTAGATGGACTCCAACTCCCAAACCGAGTTGGGCAAGGGGTGCGGCCGAACTTCCTAGGGAACTTCCTAGGGCCGGCGCACCACCTCCCTCTCCCCTTATATACTTCACCCCCTCCCACAAGGAGAACACAACAGAAACACACAAGTTACTCTCTCTTGAGATATTGTGTAACCAGATGACACTCTAATTATTCTAATTAGTCGTTGCTCTAATATCTCACTAATTATATCTCATGTGTTGAGAATTAGGTTTCTCTAAGTCTCATATAGATATAATCAAGCTGATTAGTTCTACCACCGTTACTACGCCACAAGGTTGTCTCTCTTCGTCGAGGCAGCGAAGCACTGGCGGCTTGGCAAGGTGTACGCGCGGACGCTTGAAGAGCGGGTTGCGAGAGCAATCCTCGGACTTGGAAAAGGCAACAATCCCATATCCCGGCGTGGACGTGAGATACTACAACGACAAACGCAACAATCTCATATCCCGACGTGGACGTGAGATTCTTCATCGGCTTCACCAACATATACTTCGACAAACACAAGATCTTCTGCAACGATGTTTGTAAGTATTCTGGATCATCGCATTATGGGGTGCTGCATATCATCATAGAATAGATCTTGGCGGTTATGTCAGTAGGAAAATTTTAAATTCCTGCCGCGTAACCCAATAACTATTACATATGGTCGACAACCTAAAATTTATAAAGAGGAAAAATCTAATAGATATGTCCTGCGAACATCCACAGGAGAACCTTCTTCTTTATATGAGGCACTAGAAGATTCAAAGTGGAGAAAGTCAATGGAGGAAGAATAGGATGCATTGCTCCAAAACAATACCTGACTTCTTGTTCCACCAAGAACAAAGAAAAATTTGATTGACTGTAAGTGGGTTTATCGTATCAAGAAAAATGTTGATGGTACAGTTGACTGGTATAAAGCCATGTTAGTTGTAAAGGGGTTGAAGCAAAGGTATGACATAAAATATGAAGATACCTTCAGCAAAGCCATGTTAGTTGCAAAGGGGTTGAAGATACCTTTATCAAAAGTCAGGTATCACTACGTTTGTCGTGATTTATGTTGATGACATTATAGTGACAAGCTCTTCAAGTGAGGCTATTTCTGTTTTGCTTCGAGATCTAAATGCACACTTTGCTATCAAAGATCTAGGTGACTTACATTTCTTCTTGGGTACATAAGTTAAGAAAACAAAAGATGGTCTACTGTTGCCACATCAAAAATATGCCACAGATTTGCTAGCCATAGTTGGGATGAGAAACTGCAAGACAACTCCCACGCCATTATCCTCTACCAAGAAATTGTCTCTTCATGAAGGCACACCTCTTGGTCCTCAGGATAGCCTCAGGATAGCACACAGTACATAAACATTGTTGTTTCTTTGCAATACTTAACTCTCACACGTTTAGACTTATCTTTTTCAGTTAATAAAGTTTGTCAATATCTTCATGCACCAACCACGGTTCATTGGGTAGCAGCTAAAAGAATTTTGAGATATGTTAAGAACACACTGCAATTTGGTCTTACTGTCACACGTTCATCTCACAATCTAATCTTTTGTGTGCCTTTTCAGATGAAGATTGGGCTGGATGCCTTGATGATCAGCGGTCCACTGGTGGTTTTGTAATGTTCCTTGGGCCAAATCTGGTTTCTTAGAATGCTAGCAAACAAGCCACAATATCACGGTCAAGTACTAAAACTGAAAATAAAGTTGTAGCTAATGTCACTTCAGAGTTGATATGGTTGGAAGCACTTCTTCATGAGCCTTGTGTTAAACTGAAGGACAAACCATGTCTATGGTGTGACAATTTACGTGCTACCTTGTTGTCTAAAAATCCCGTCTTTCATGCACGCATTAAACATATAGAGATTGATTATCACTTTATTAGAGAGAGTGTAGCAAACAGAAGTCTAGACATCAAGTTTATTTCTATCAATGCTGATGGTTTCACAAAAGTCCATCATGTTAAAGAGTTTTTTTTTTTGCGAAACACGGTATAACGACGCTCACATACACGTGCACACACTCACCCCTATGAACGCACGCACGCACACCCTACCCCTATGAGCACCTCCGAAAGACTGAGTCGGCGGTTGGGTATTGAGATTGACGAAATCACCACAGGCGCCTCGCTGTCGACGGGAACGTCGCCTCCCACTGAAGAATTTAGATTAAGCGAGTTTGTTAGACTTGATGTATCTTCCCGTATAACGTATGGTGTATGGTGTAGTACACCAACGTATATACGGTATCTCCTCATGTACACCACAGTAGGGGTTTTTCCAACCAATGCGAAAATCCTATTTGGTGGCCGAGCTACAGATAGCTCTTTATCTGAGATGTCCGTGTACAAAGAGATTGGTAAAGCCAGTGTATTTCGGTGGTGTATCTCACATGTATGAGATCTTTTTGGCTTTTTAAGAAATCCGAAAGTGGCACATGTCAGACCAACAGACCATCCATTAATGCGTCTACAGGACGCTCGCTCTCCGTCTTCTCCTATGAAAAATTCAGATTACTAAATGGCACCTAAAATAGGTGATGGTGCTTGCAATGCAAACAGTGATAAGATTATCACGTTCTTTTTTTTAAACAAGAACTATACCATTACTTATACGGGCTCAGCAATATCGCTGGCAACCAAGTCAGAGATGAAATCTGGAGCCACATCCTCCCACCCAGTACAAGCTAACTCGGCAAGAAGGCCATACTGAGCTAGGGAATGGGCAACAACATTACAAGAACCAGAGGCAAACTGAAAACAAAATTTTTCGAAAGAACCGATACAGAGGCTTCTTGCTTCCTTCAGCAAAACACCAATAGCAGCCAGCTCGAAACTCCTACCGTTCAAAGCTGTAACCAGATTCTTGCAATCGGACTCAAAAATCACGCGATGCATGCCAATGGCCTCCGCTCCTTCGATGGCAGCGAGACAAGCTTCGGCTTCAGCCTAAAATGCGTCTTTTACATTTCTCATCTTCCCCGCTGCTGCTGCTATGAAGTCGCCAGTATCTGACCTCGCGATAAAACCCCAAGGAGCGAGTCCAGTATTTCTCTTGGAAAGCCGCATCAAAATTCACCTTGACATGATCAAGCGGTGGTTTAACCCAAACAGCTTTGCATTGGATTATTCCACCGGTTCCCGTTTGGGCAGCAGGTAGCATCGTTCCTGCTGGAAGAAAGTCCAAACAGTGTCTCTGAATCGAGTGACACACATCAGCTGAGCTCTTCTCCTTCCCTTCTGAATTCATTTTGTTCTGTTCAGTCCACCAATCCCACAGCAGTACAAGGATCATGCTACGACGTGGCTCTGGGAAGGCAAGTACTTGATCAAACAGAACCAAAGGATTAGGTGCAAGCACAAGAGATAGACGGACATCTTCTAGTAGAAGCTGACGCCACACTGGTTTCACTTTTTTGCATTTAAGAAACAGGTGGCCGCCATCCTCATCAGCTCGATTGCACATTGGGCATCTAGTATCCAGTTCAACTCGCTTGCGCTTAATATTCATTCTTGTTGGCAAACTATTGTGGCACAGTCTCCAAATGAAAATTTTAATCTTACCCGGGAGCTTCAAATTCCATATCGACTTCCATAGGGGGTTTATCCTTGTAGTGACAGTAGACGAACTGGCATCACGATTGTTGTGAGACTCACGAAGACTAACTCCTAGTTTGTAAGCTGATTTCACAGAGAAAACACCCTTGTTATCAAAGTGCCACGCCATCAAATCCTCCATATCCCGTCGGAGTGGAATCGAGAGGATTTCTTTCACATCTGCTGGGGCAAAAACTGTACGTACAACTTCCTCATCCCACGTTGCAGTTTCAGCGTCAATCAGATCACTAACCATGATCGGTTCTTCTAGGCCGTTGTGTGTGCTAGGTCTCCTTGTTTGCCCTCTTAGGATCCATGGATCTTTAAAGGCATCGATGTGTTCTCCCGTACCCACTCGCCACACAACACCTTGCTTCAGCAGCTCGACGCCCTTAAGGATACTTCGCCACGTGTACGACATTGCAGGTCTTGGTTGTGCTTCCAAATGGAGGTCTCCGGAAAATACAGGGCCATTAGTACAGTGCAGCATAAGGAGTCCGGGTTTTGCAGCAACCGCCATCCTTGCCGAGCTAGCATAGCATATTGAATACGTGCAGATCCCTAAATCCCAATCCACCCTCCTCTTTAGGTTTTGACAAGTTCTCCCAGCTAATCCAATGGCATTTATTCTTCTCATCTTGGGCACTCCACCAATAGCGACAAATCATCACACTGATCTCTTCACACAAAGATTTAGTAAGATCAAAACATGACATGGCGTAGGTGGGTATAGCTTGTGCAACAACCTTGATCATAATCTCTTTACCCGCCTTCGATAGATGTCTCTCCTTCCAGCCTTGGATACGTTGCCAAATTTTCTCCTTGAGATACTCAAACTCCTTTTCTTCGAGACCCCCAAATGAACAGGCAGCCCAAATATCTCTCGTTTCTTGATTCTCTTGGAATGCCTAGAACCCCTGGTACAGCCTGCTTGGCCACTAATTTAGTTCCTTTGCTGAACATCGCCCCTGACTTCTCTTTATTAATCATCTGTCCCGATTGCACTTCATACAAAGCCAAAATCTCTTGCAGTTTTGAGCGTTTGCAGTATTGGCCCGCATCATAATCAACGAGTCGTCAGCGAAAAACAGGTGATTTATACTTGGTGCCCCCGCACACAGCTTTATCCCTTCAATGGACCCCTTGGTCTCAGCCTGGCGGAGGAGCGCAGATAGCCCCTCAGCACACAGAATGAAGAGATATGGGGACAATGGGTCACCCTGCCGAAGACCTCTCTCTGGTGTAAAACCACTCTGCAGCTTTCGGTTGACCTTCACCCGATATGTAACCAAGCGGACACAATTCATAATCAGCTGAGTCCACTTCAAACTAAAACCCATCTTTAACATGATCTTCTCAAGAAACCGCCACTCTAGTCGATCATACGCTTTGCTCATGTCCAGCTTCACTGCTACCAGCCCATCTCTTCCACCTTTTTTTCTATGCATAGAGTGTGTGATCTCATATGCTAACAGAACATTATCTGTTATCATTCTTCCTGGAACAAACGCTGCTTGTGTTAGCGAAATAATGTGAGGCAAGATCACCTTCAGACGATTAGCTAGCACTTTCGAAATCAGCTTGTACAAGACATTGCAAAGACTGATGGGTCGGAACTCCGTTATCTTTTGCGGATTCTTCACCTTCGGAATTAAGACAATGGTAGTCTCGTTCCACCCATAGGGCATTAAACCTCCATTTAGCACCCCCAAAACTTCCTCCTGTACTTTAGGACCAATCATTTCCCAAAATCTTTTGTAAAAGATGGCCGCCATCCCATCAGGTCCAGGTGCTTTGAGATCTCCAATAGAATCAAGGCCCTCCTTCACCTCAGTCGCCGTAAAAATATTTAACAGCGCCTCATTCATCTCCTCTGTCACGGAACAAGGCACATATTGGAGGAGCTCGTCATTTACATCACCTGCAGATGACACGAACATATTTTTGTAGTGGTTAGTGATAAAATGCCCTAACTCCTCTTCTCCCTCCACTACACCACCTCCTTCTCTCTGCAATTTTTTTATCACATTCATCTTCCTCCTTTTAGACGCAAAAGCATGGAAATAGGTTGAGTTTTTGTCCCCATATTTGAGCCAATTCGCATGCGCTCTTTGCTGCCAGAAAATATTATGCTGCACCTCCAGCCTACTTAGCTTGTATTTCAACAGAAGCTCTCGGGACACACCCTCTTGGTTTATAGGCCCACGCCGACATCGTTCAAGATCCTTCCGAGCCTTTTTAATACGACTTTCAGCTCCCCCAACACCTCCTTGTCCCACTCCCACAAGCTCTTGCCTACTCTTCGGATGCCCTCCCCAACAGGAACATCCCCTTCAGCAAATGCGTTATTCCACGCCTCCTCCACCACTTTAGCACAGTCGTCCTCTTGGAGCCAGGCAGCCTTAAAACGGAACACCCCTCCTCCTTCATTGTCCCTTGCTTGGATAGTCTGGTCATTTAGAATTGCCACCATTGCTCTATGATCCGAGTGGCGATGATCTGCATTAACGATCTTTGTATAGGGGAAACAGACACCGCCACCTCGTGTTAGCCACGGCTCGATCCAGCCGTTCTCGCACATATCCCTCCGCATTGTGCCAATTATTGCGCCAAGTGAAAGGATCACCTACGTACCCAAGGTCACTGAGTTGTGCATCCTCCAGAGCCCTACGAAACGCCTCCATAGCTGACGGAGCCCGAGCCAGCCCCCCTTCCTTCTCATGATCGAACAAAATCTCGTTAAAATCGCCCATACACATCCACGGAAGATCAGATTGTCCTGCCAAAGTGCGTAGCAACTTCAAGGTATTATCTTTCTCCCTACTCATCGACTCCCCGTAAATCCCTGTGAACCTCCATTTCACACCATTTTCCTCCACTACATCGACATCTATGTGGTATCTTCCCTTCCATCTCAACTGAACATCCACTCCCTTACGCCACAACAGCGCCAGTCCTCCACTTCGCCCCTTACAATCCGACACTATCATGTTCGGCATATTTAGCTTCCAGCGAAAACACTCCATCTCCCCCTCATCAAGTTTCGTCTCCGACAAGAAGAGGATGTCGGGATCTTCTACCCGTTGGAGGTCCTGAAGGCTATGAACTGCCCGCTGGTTCCCAAGCCCCCGGAAATTCCGAGCCACGATCTTCATTGGACCTTGCCGGACTGCATTGGCAGGCCCGTGACCACAAAACCTCAAAAACCGATCAAGAAAAAACTGGTGTACTACGACCCCGTGCACAAGCACACGAGGAAGGCTGAGCGTGGATGGGTTGAAGAAAAGATGGAGAGGACAGGGGACATAGGCTGCAAACTGAGATCGGCGAAGGAAAACCGGCGAGGCAGAACAGATCAAAACCAGGAAGCAGATCTGATCCGGACGGGCCGATCGCCGTAATACGACTGCGAAAACTAGAAACGCAGAAGGCTTCAGTGGACAGGAGAGGAAAGAAGAGGACACGCCCAGCCCGCCGGACGGCCGGAGAAGCGGAGACGCAGCGAGGATGGTGGACGACGGTGAGAGAGCGACGGCGGCTGAAGACCGAGGCCCGACGATCACACGGACGGAAGGCGAAACAATCGCCTCCGTAATCGCCGGAGAAAAACTCAACCGTCACCCACGGGACGGACTGGATTAGATTATCACGTTCTTGTTGTTTAGATACAGATAAGTTTTCACCACAACATGATTATTTGTATGAGATTATTAAAGACATACAAATAAAATTGAACTTTAATTTTACTCCCTTCGGTCCGAAGAGTGTAGCGGATCGTTCTCATACATGATCAGGTCGTTTCCTACGACAATTATATCAGATCAGAGGGACTATAAGAAACTAAATCTACCGTGCTATAGTATAAAGCTTAGAAAAAAAAGGTTTTACGATATGATTTTGATCACATGATTATGTAACATGCACAATGAGTCAATGACTAAGCTCAGCACAAGATTTAGAGAATATTAACACAAGCTTTTGATGGAGTAAACTCAGCACGTAATTACTGAATTTGATCTAAATACAAAACATTGGCACAATATGCACTAGAGATTTGTATTTGAAGATAGTCAGTAGCAATGCTAATACATTATTTTGTATTGCATTAAGAAGAGAAGGATATATTCATCACAAATTTGCATCGCTCGTCAAGAATTAAAAGAACGCACCAAAAGAATTATACAACACCATATGTATGTAGATGACAAAATCAAAGAACGGAAAATGTTGACACACCCAAAAAGTACCGAACCAAAGATCATCTACAGAACCATATGCACATGAAAAAAATCGAAGGCGGGGTTCCGCACCTCGCCGTGGCCGGATGCGCGATGCAAAAGACTTGGGAGGTCGCGGACGAGGGTGTCGTCACCACATCCGTGTCGCGGGAGGTCTCTCCTGGCGGCTCTATGGCAAGATTCATGGGGCAGAGGAACAGGGAGGCTGCTCCCGGTGGCGGATTTGTCGGATCCGCGTCGCATTGGACTGGCGAGGTCTGCTCTGACCACGATGTGGCAGGATCCACGGGGCAGAGGACTGGGGCGGCCGCTCCCGGTAGCGGCGCAGCCCGATTTGTGGTGGCGCATCAGACCAGGGAAGTCTCTCCCCGCGGCGGTGCGACCCGATACCTGGCGCATCCTTCGGGGAAGCCTCTCCTCGGCGACATCGTGTCTGGATCCGCAGCGGCCACGCTAGCGGAGGCTGGGACCGGCGAAGGAGGCGCCGTCATCGATTTGGGGAAGAGGTGTGGTCGCCGACGCCGGGTGCAGAAGAGATGAGGTGCAGATCATATCGATCCAAAACAAACCTTGAACTCATAGAGGTTAGCCAAATGGAACCTGAACTTTGAATCCCGGCAATTGGCATTCTGAACTTATTAATCCCGCTCTATTCTAAACCTTGTACCTGTTTTCCACGGCAGAAAAAAAAATTAAAATTGTTATTTCCACTGACAGCTCTGTCCCACTTATCATATCTATCTTCAACCTTCTTCCGGCCATCGGGCAAAAACAAATTGCGCTCCGTGACGTTCCAGCGACTAACACGCCTGCTCCCTGCAAGCCGGGACGCTTTCTTCACCTTCATGCTGAAATCCGAAGCCACGCGTTAAGCCAAGACCAACGCTACCCTCGAACCCTCGTCTTACGTCTTCCGTGGATCTGACCTGAGCACTCACCTCCTTGGATATGGCCCAGAGCCCGCACGATTTTGGCCGCCGTCGGAAAACAGTAGTCGCGGCGCCGACCATGCCACCAGTGGCGGACCCAGGAATTTGTCGAAGCCTGGGCGCGCCGCAATGCAACTAAAAATTTTCTCGGACAAATGTAGAAACTATGTAGCAAATATTGTGTTCAAAGTAGTTTTAATGCGGAAACACAAATATAATACATTACTCGCTAGCAACACATTCCAATGTTCTCAACTTCACAACATAAGAACGAACAAAATACTAATGAAACTCAACACGTTCCAAGTTTCTCAACTTCACAACATAAGAACTACCAAAATACTAATGAAACTCGGACGATTGACGCCAAAAGTAGAAGGGATCCCAAAGTAGAAATGCCCAACACTGACAAAGAGACTCTACAAGATAAAATGAAAGATGGATTAGTAAATCATATGAACATGCCTTCAAAATATATTCATCTTGATTCATGGGATAAAGAAATATACCGAGATAGTAACAATGATGTGCTAATTGGCCCTAGGCCTACGAGGTAAATGTTTCCTCCTTTTCCTCATAGCTTGAAACCGTTGAGTGATAACATCATTATCAAGTTGTTTGAATAGCTCCCGTTCCGTGTAACATATCATCAAGTCATTGAACCATTCATTCTTGAGCTTGTTGCGCAATTTCGACTTGATGATCTTCATGGCCGAAAAAGCCCTCTCAGCCGTCACGCTTGACACCGGCAATATTAAGGCCAACTCAATAAGCTTGTAAACCAACGGGAAAACCAAATGCTTCCCCGTTTCAACCATCTTTGTAGCCAAACTCTCAAAATTTGTGCAAGAAGAAAAGGAGGCATGGACTCTCACATGGTGAATGTAATTCTCAAGTTGGCCTCTTATGGTTGCACGGTCACCATTTGAGAAATCGTCATGATAAATTGAAGATAGGAGAGCAATCTTGTCCACATCAAACATTGAGAAAGAGTTCTTCGGACTAAGGCATGAGAAGCTTTCTAATACATCCATAGATGCTTCACAAAAGCGATGATCCATCTCAACACATATCTTGTCAATGGCAACATAGAAGATCTCAACTTTGTAGAAATGAAGGTTAGTGTAGGTAAACCCATCAAGCCTTTGAACGACCACGAACCGGTATTTGATCATCCATATTTGGAACCGGAATACCCTTCTCATTGCAAAAGTGTTGGACTTCATCAAACAAGCCATCCCAACCATTTTCTCTCATAGAGGCCAACCTATCTTTCACATCACTAACCAATTCCATTGCATGTACAATGTTTAGATCTTTTGTTTGCAAAACATGTGAAAGGTCATCCGTGATGGCAAGCAACTTTATCATTAGCTTTAAAATGAAAACAAATTTGTACTCCTCCATTTTCTCTATCCAACCCGTCGCTTGAGTTAATCCACGGCTCTCATCATTGAGCTCACGGAGAACAAACAATGCTCCCAACCACATTTGGTGCACACGAAGCAAAGTTGTATAATGTGAACCCCATCTAGTATCCCCGAGCCTAGTGAGACTTGTTTCTTGATTCAAACCTCTTCCACTAGATATCTCACTCCTCTCAAGCATGTCCACAAGATGTTGATGATGTTCTTCCCTAAGCACATCTCTTCTTTTGCAAGATGCACTTGAAGTGTTCACAATCCCGGAGATGGACTCAAAGAAATTAAAAATGGAGGAACAAGAACTAGCAACGGAGACAACTACCAATTGCAAACGATGAGCAAAGCAATGAACATAGAAGGCCTAAGGGTTTTCATCTAGGATCTTTTTTTGCAAGCCAATGAATTCACCTCTCATATTGGAAGCCCCATCATATCCTTGCCCTCGTAGCCTATGAATAGAGAGCTTGTAACGATCTAGAACGCGAATGAGAGCATCCTTTAGTGCCTCCGATGTAGTCTCACGGACATGATATAGAGAAAGAAATCTTTCCACAACCTTGCCTTCATTATTCACATACCTACAACAAAAGAATTACAAGAAGTTACATAGAAGCATGGAAGTATGGAACAATAGGTAGATTTCATAACAACATTTGGTTGCGGTGGTGGTGGTTGTGGTAAGCTTCTTGTATCCACCAAAAACCTCCCAATTTCTGAAATTTGAACAATTTAATTAACAATTATTCAATACTGCAAGATTCAACCAGTAGAGATGAGTAATTCGTTACAAATATCCTACCTTTTGGGTTCAAAGTCAAAACCTAAATTCATCTAAAATTGAGCAATTTCAAAGTAAGGAAGTAATACCAGTTTGCCTTCTGCTTGTTGTAGACGTGCCGGACGGGCCTGCCGAAGTGGACGCCGCTAGGTCGCCTCGTCGGCGCTTGCGGCCACGGCCGCCAGATGCGACCGGCACTGCGTCCGCCCGCGGCTGCTGCTGCTGCCTGGGACGCCCGCCGCCGCCGTCGCCCGACGAATTTCCAGCAGCTGCTCCACCTCCCGGGTCGCCTTCCTCCATGATCTGTTGCCGTCCAAGGCAAGGATGGATTGGGTAAATTGCGGCGGCCGCCGGCCTGGACGAGCAAGGTTCGGGAGTGTGGAATGCAACGATGGGGAACGGGGAACGGGAGGAACGACGGAACGAGTCAACGAATTCTAGCGACTCGCTGCGGGCAAATCCTAGTCTCCGCGTACCGCAGAGCTAACACCGCTCCGCGTACCCATGTCGCGCAGTGGGCCGGCCCAATAAGGGCACCTCCAGCCACATTTGGTTCTATTGCTTTTCGTGTTCGTTTTTTTCTGTTTGCTTTTCTTTTCCCTTTTTTGTTTCGTTTTTCTTTTTTTGGCTGTTTCTTTTTTTTCTTAGTTTCTGTTTTATTTTTCGTTTTATTTATATTGTACTATTTCTTATTTTTCATGTTCCTTTCTATTTTCTTTTTTTCCTCTTTTTACATTTTCTATGTTTTTGGCTTTTCTTTTTTACTTTTTCTATTTTTTGATACTATTTTTATTTGGCTTTTTCTTTTTTGTTCTTTCTATGTACGTTCAAAAATTGTTCAAGACCAAATTACGTTAAAAAACGGTTATCAAATCACGTTCAACATGTTTTTGAAAAATTGTTCCAAATCCGTTCAAACCAACTTTTCCCGTTCAAAAGAGTTGTTACAAAATCATTCAATACTAAATTCTGTTCAACAGGTCTTTTTTAAAAATCGTTCAAAACAAAATTGCGTTCAATGAGTAACAAAATCCATTTTAAACCATTTATCTGTTCAACGGATTTTTTACAAAATCGTTCAATACCGAATTCAGTTCAACAGGTCTATCACAAATCGTTCAAGACCAAAATATGTTCAGTGAGTTACCAAATCCCATTCAACAATCGTTCCAAAATCCGTTTAAATCAAGTTTCTGTTCAACGGAGTTTTTTTACAAAATCGTTCAATACCAAATTCCGTTCAACGGGTCTTTCAAAAATTGTTCAAGACCAAAATTACGTTCAACATGGTTTTTTTCAAAAATCGTTCAACATGGTATTCAAAAATTGTTCCAAATATGTTCAAACCATTTTCCGTTCAATAGATATTTTTACAAAAGTGTTCAATGCCAAATTCTGTTCAACAGGTTTTTCAAAATTCGTTCAAGACCAAAATACGTTCAATGGGTTAACAAATCCTATTCAACATGTTTTCAAAAAATCTGGAAATTCCGTTTGAACCATTTTTCTATTCAACGGAGTTTTTACAAATCGTTCAATACCAAATTTTGTTCAACGATTTTTCAAAAATCATCCAAGACCAAAAATTCGTTCAACATGTTTTTTTTTCAAAAATCGTTTAACATGTTTTTAAAAAAATCTAGAAATTCCGTTCAAACCATTATTCCGTTCAATAGATATTCTTTAGAAAATCGTTCAATACCAAATTCTGTTCAATAGGTTTTTCAAAATTCGTTCAATAGTTTTTGTTCACCGTCATTTTCTACTCATTTTTGAAATCGTTCAAAAATAGTTTTCGTTCACAGAGTTTTTTCTGTTCTCTTATTAAAAACCGTTCAAAAATATTTTTCGTTCATAGACCTTTTTTTTGTTCCCTTCTTTAAAACCGTTCAAAAATCGATTTCGTTCATCGGCCTTTTCTGTTCATATTTAAAATTGTTCAAACATAGTTTTCGTTCACCGCCATTTTTTTTTCATTTTTGAAATTGTTCAAAGATAGTTTTTTGTCCACAAAGTTTTTTTGTTCAATTTTAAAAATCGTTCATAAATAATTTCCGTACATAGACTTTTCTTTTGTTCACTTTTTAAAAATCGTTCCAAAATTGATTTCGTTCATCAGCCTTTTCTATTCACTTTTTAATAACCGTTCAAAAATAGTTTTCGTTCATAGACCTTTTTTGTTCCCTTATTTAAAATCGTTCAAAAATCGATTTCGTTCATCAGCCTTTTTCTGTTCACTTTTAAAATCGTTCAAAAATAATTTTCGTTCGACGCCATTTTCTATTCATTTTTTAAATCGTTGAAAGATAGTTTTCGTTCACAAAGTTTTTTTTGTTCACTTTTGTAAAATTGTTCAAAAATAATTTCTGTTAATAGACTTTTTTGTGTTCACTTTTTTTAAATCGTTCAAAAATCGATTTTGTTTATCGGACTTTTGTGTTTACTTTTAAAATCATTCAAAAATAGTTTTCGTTCACCGCTCTTTTGTGTTCACTTTTAAAAATGATTCATATTTCTTTTTCGTTTTTCGTTTCATCTTTTCTGTTTTCTTTTTATATTTTTATTTGAAATTTGTGTTTAATATTCGTTTTCAAATTTTAAAAAATGTTCTGATTTGAAAATTGTTAAATTTTAAAAATTCATTTAAAAAGTCCTTCAAAAACAATTTCTGTTCGTAGATTTTTTTTGTTTACTTTTTTTACCAGCAAGCAGTTTTACCAACGCGCGCAAAACAGCAAAAAAATTACAAGCAGTTTAACCAACGGGCGCGAAACAGTAAATCAACGCGTGCAATAAAAACAAGTTGAACAACGCACGCGAAATGCTGCTACTACTAATACGCGAAGCATCAGAACCAAATGGGCCGGCCCATATAGCGTCCGGGGGGGGGGGGGGGGTGCGCGGAGCTATCTTACGTCCGCGTAACGCGGAGACTAGAACCTCACCTCGCTGCGCCTGCGCGGCACCTTTCCACTCGCGGCCCACCTAGCATCTCAAGGCCCACCTGAAAACTGCCCACCTAGCGAGACGTTTTGCCCCAGCTTAGACACAGATTTCATCGCTAATTTGATCTCACGTACGAGGCGACAGGCAGCGAAGCCCGGGAAGCGCCCGGGCTGCAGGGACGCTGCGTCCGCCCGTGCATGCCACAGCCTGGTCCAAGCGGAGCCTCTCATTACTTTGATTCTCCTCAGTGCGCCATTAACGGATCAACCTGCTCCAATTATTTCTGTTCTCATCTCTGC
The DNA here is from genome assembly GCA_947311845.1 of Poa pratensis. Taxonomy (NCBI): domain Eukaryota; kingdom Viridiplantae; phylum Streptophyta; class Magnoliopsida; order Poales; family Poaceae; genus Poa; species Poa pratensis. Next base: position 57,118,845 of record CAMZMU010000033.1, on the reverse strand, counting down.
TCTCCAACAAAGAACCCATGTCTATCTAGCAATGCCCGTACATTCAAGCGGAGCAGAGAAGTACAGTACCTAGCTAACTAGCACTTTAGCAGTGTACACGTATTTCTGTATCTACTATGTTAATTGGAGAATTAGATCTGTGTGGGAGCGATGGTGAGAGAAATCTAGGTAGAGGACGAATATGACATGTGGGACCGAATTGTCAGTGAGAGTAGCATGTTAGCCAGGCTGGGATTGTTGTATTCCCGGTGCGCCAAACAGGTCTAGGGTCTGAAATAGATCGGGAATTGTAAGTTCAGAGTGCCAATTACCGGGATTTGAAGTTCGGGGTTCGATTTGGCTAACCACTATGAATTCATGGTTTGTTTTGAACTTTTTCCTTTTTTATCGGGAGAGAGAACACTACGAGTTCAATGTGCAAATAATGCAACACAGGTTGATCTCCACGTAGATGGGCCAAGCCTATACGATGTCGCTATTATCCAATTTCGTATTTGAAGTAAAATGGATTTTGGCCCGGATCATGAGACATAATAGACCACCAGGATATCGTCCTACCTGTAGCCCGGCCTCCACTACGCCGCTCTCACAACCAATGCCTCTAAGAGCATCTCCAACCGGACCCCCCCCCCCCCCCCCCAAAGCTGCCCTATACGTCCGGACGGACAGCCCGGACAGGGTTTGGGCTGAAAACCAGCACCCAACGGCTCCCCCAAACTCAGCTCAAACGTCCGGGCTGTCCGGCACATCCCAAACCCAGCCCATATGTGGGGAGGGTTTGGGGCGGTCCGGACGCGCCCGGACAGGCCGCCACGTCGGACACGGCCCAATACGACCCCACATATATCCACTCAATCTCCACCCCGGATGGAACCCTAGCTCTCACTCTCCTTCGATCCCCTTTCCACTCCACTCCACTCTCACTCTTCTCCGTCCGTAGCTTCGACAATGGCCGGCTCCGGCAGCGAATCTACGACCGAGCTGTTCTGGGATGCGTTCGCGGAGGAGGAGGAGGAGGAGGAGGAGGAGGTGGGCAGCTGCCCCGGGGCGGAGATGGATGCCGCGCTGCCGTCATCTCGGTCGGTGGCGGCGGCTCTTTGCTCCGGCTGTGCGGGCATTTCCGCCGCCGCCGTGTCCAAGGAAACAGTGGTGGCCCGTCCACAGGTTTGTTCCTCCCTTCCACCATTGTACAAATAAGGAACAAGTAGGATGCGTAATATAGGAATTTGATGAACCCGTAGGCCGTTCCGAGAGGGCCGATGTACTCGGTTGGTGATGATAAGGTGTTGTGCAATGCGTGGTTGTCCACCCCCGGATGATGCTCAGACCGGAAACTACCACCGTGCTTCATTTTGAGGCCGGATCTGCCTAGTGTTCAATGCCAACTCGGAAGTTCTCCGCAATGAGGGCTCCCTCCACCATAGATGGCAATGCATCGTGTCGGAAATTAACAAGTTTACCGGATGCTTTGCACAAATGGGTTCTGTAAGTTTCTAATGTTTAATTATGTACAATGTCGGATCCATTTGCTACGATTTATTGAGTACCTATTTAATTTTGATAGATGGAGGACGCCATCCTACTGTACAACGCACTTGCGGGGAGGCTGGCGACGAGGGAGTGGAACTTCGCCCATTGTTGGGACATGCTGAAGGATAGTCCGTTCGTCGACTACACGCCGCATGCGGAGAAGAGGGACAGGGTGCGCCAAGCGGAGAGCCAGGCTCGATAGGCACGCCGTGCTCGGCAAAGGGAACGCGAAGCACGGGAACGTGAAGAGGGCGCCGCTCAAGCACGCGAACGTGAACGCGAAGCAGTCGCGAGAGCAGTGGAAGTTGAACGTGAAGCGGGCGCCGCTCAAACACGGGAACTAGAACGTGAAGCGGGGGTTCGTCGGACACGGCGTCGTCGCCAAAGAGAACGTGCGGCAGCGGAGGACGGCCGGGTTCTCCACATTCTGTGAGAGCTCCTGTCTCTCCGATGAATTTGCATCAGTGTGCCTCCGCTCCGGTGTCTCTGATGAATTGTGTCCGATTTATTTCTGTGTTGAACTATGTCCGTGCATGTTTGAACTATGTTTATTCGTATGATCTTTGAACTATGATCTATCCGTATGATCTACGTTGCATGTCAATATGGTTTTGGAGTGGATTATTTGGCGGTTACGGTTATAGGACACGAGTTTTGGGGGTTATCCGGTCGGTGTCCGCGGACACTTTGGGGGGCCGATTTTGGGTGTTGTGCTTGGAGATGCTCTAACGAGGCCATCGTTTCCTCCAAGTTTAATAGACCCATCTAGATTAAGATGGCAAAGAAGACTTCAGATAGCCAAAGGAGCAGCACGAGGTTTTGCATATCTTCACTTGTCATGCGAACGCCACATACTACACCGTGATATCAAGTCAAGCAATATATTCTGGATGAGAGTTTTGAAGCTTAGTTGACTGATTTTGGTCTTGCTCGGCTAATTTGTCACTATGACACTCATGTGACAACTGACCTGGTTGTCACTTGGCACACTAGTCTACATCACCCCTGAGTATAGGCACTCTTCGGTAGCCACTCTCAAAGGTGACGTGTATAGTTTTGGCATTGTTCTTCTGGAGTTATTAACAGGAAAAGGCCAGTGTCAGTCTATTATCTCTTTGCATGATATTTGTGCAAGGCAAATATTTTTATCCGCACTAATAAACCACAGATTCCAGAAATCGTTGTAGATGGGGCGACCATCAACCGCGGAAGAGCTGCCAACTTTGAATGTTTTTATCCACACTAATAAGCCGGTGTCATTCTATTATCTCTTTGCATGATACTGTCTAGATAACTTGTTAGTGCTTGGAAGTTGGTCAAAATATTTGAAAGTTAGGCTAATGTTGTACTAGTAAACGCTGATCACTTTTACTAACATGCTCCATCTGGTCATTCACTACTTCAATGAACACACAAGCCTCAGTGCACACGTCCGAAAAAGCTAACAAAAGAAATCAGATAGAACTTCAAACAGAGACCCGCTCGCTTGCTAAAGTGATGCTAAAGTGATGCTGATGTTCCACAACAGAAGGTGTAGTCACGAAACGGAAAAATCAGAACGGGCACAGCTCGGGAGGCCCAACATCGATCCAGCCAGCTAAGTGCCTTTCTACGCTGCCTTGGGTGGGCCGCTTACTGATGGTGTTAGTTAGGTAACGACACTGAAATAAAGCGACGGAACGACGACGCCCCCCGCCGGCCCACCGCCCACAAAACCGTCGGAGAAGCTCAGTGGTGGTGTCGGTGGTGGTGCCTGTCAGACGTCACGCTGCCGCCTCTCGGTGCCGGCCGGCTTTGCACGCACGCCCGAGCGCTCGATTTGGCAGCGACTGCGGGTCTGGGTGCGTCGTCACCGGTGCTGTCGATCACCGGGAAAATAGCAATATCTCCATCGGAAGGAATCCATCGACTGATTGATCGATCCACCATGGTATGTTTTATTGTTAGCTGGAGTAGGTCCTGATAGTGGGGAGATAAGGCGCACCATTAGCCACCATCGAGAATCCGGTTCCAAGGCTACAATTAATTAGTTAGTTAATCCATGCGTTATGATTCTTTATCATCAATCGATCGTGCGGATCTATTCTTCGTTAAAGCTAACCTGTGCAAAGGAGAAACGGGAGATACGCACTAACAATTTTTCGCCAGAGCATACGGTACCATATGATCATTGCCGTGACATTAGTCCAAGGTGGTGGGATACGAATAGGTCGAGAAGACATGGCAGATTGCAGTGTTAAGCGTCGGAGATTTACTAGCGATCTTGCACACGCACGCCACCGTTCTCGCTGGCAGGGAAGTCCAGTCCAAATTAAAAATCTTCCCAAAGACCAAATTAATTACTGCACAAGAAAGCAAAGGAAAAGACCAAAGTTACTGGATAGTGGGCGTGCGAGTGGCGTAGCATTTCCGCGAGGTACTTGGCCACTCCTGTCCTATCTGTCCAAGTGCTATACGAATTGCGCACCGGTGGCAACTTGCACCGTTGCTTGTTTTACAACGATTTGTACTCCTATCTGAAGCAATTGTCAAGAGACCCGTCAGTTAAGCAATTGTCAAGAGAGCGACCTGTCAGACCGATAAAACACGAAGCCGAACTCGCAAGTTAACCTAGTCACGACACACGACACGGAGTTAAAGTTCCAGAACGTTTAAACGAATTCACTTGCTGCAGTAAACTAGATAATTCAGTGGACTCGCCGATGTATCTATCAAGTATTCAAGTTCAACTCCCCCGCAAGAAAAAAAGTATTCAAGTCCAAGTACGTCTCTTCCCTTCCCCAGGAGAAATTGCACTGCACATGGCGTCTAACGTCTGTCTTTCTTCAGGGATGACACTGATGCAGATAATATTAAACCGATGATCTAGCTCCCACCAACAAATATGCATCAATGGATCATGTTGTCTATGCAGTGCAGCCGCCGGCGACTGCATCATCCACAGATTGTCAGCCGTCGGCTGCTCGAGCCTAATAAACCAAACTGCAGAGTAGCTACAATCTGGAGTACGAGTCGTATTTTCTCCAGCCTTTGTATTGGAGCCATGCGATGCTGTCTGTGTAAGTTCACTGGCGGGCACGGCAGGGCGTCGGCCGGCGCGGCCGAAAGCGGCGGCCGCACATGCGTAGCTTGCCGCTGGCGTTGACTCTCATGTCATGACCCGCCATCCTTCACCTAATACCCAGTACAATGTACAGTATATGCTCAGTTTTTTGGATATAAAAGTCTGCCCAAGTATAGCAACCGCTTGTCCCTGGCAGCGCCCATTAAATTAAGCTAAATGTAATTTCTTGTGATATTGTTTGCCTGTTAATTTTCTGGACCTCTCCTTTGAGCACTTGTGGGTCAGTATCTTCAACAGTTGCTATTACCTGCTAATTCCGGGAAATAGGCACAAACGAAGAAGCATAATTAATCTTGTTCTGCAGAATATCTAGTACTAGTATTTTTATCCATTTGGTATGCAGGCTCTATCCAGGCACCTGTCTGCTTTCATGCTACTTATTAGATTCATTTCCATCAAAACAGCCAAAAGGAAGGAAAGCGAGGATGAAAAGGACGGTTAGGCCAACTTTGAACAGAAGTCAAAAGATTTCCGACCATGGGTTTTTCTAGCAAGTTGACAGGGACAATCAATTTCCTGAAGAAAATTCGGGTCTCCCACGGCCGAGTGCCTACACAATCACAAGTCAAAACCGAAGCGCACACCTCACCCCAACTACGATCGTCTCACAACCCACCTCTCTCTCACTCTTCACTGCCGCGCGCCACCATTGTTGCTTCGGGTGCAAGCGCTCTGGAGTCCAGCTTTACGCATCAAATGGCACTAGATATCATATAGCTGCTGCTGAAAAGAAAAACAAAACCATTCTTCCCTGCCCAAAACCATCACTATAGCTCTTCTTGCTTCAATGGGGCATTTCTTGATCCGGGCCACCAGATGGCCAAGCTGTTTCATCATATGGTTGTCCGTGCAGCTTCTCTTCTTGTCTCCGGTCTACCCCTCAACCAAAGCTCCTGCAACCCAGGTGATTATGCTGCGCTGGAAGGCTTCTTGAAAGGTCTCACCGAGGCATCAGCGGCTGGACGCTCTCAAACACGTCCTCGGAAGTGGCTAACTGCTGTGCATGGTCGGGTGTCACATGCGACTCCGGTGGCCGGGTCACCGGGCTGGACCTCCACGGCAAGACACTGAAGGGCGAGCTGGCGCTCTCTCTCGCACAGCTGGACCATCTTCAGTGGCTCAACCTCTCCGACAACAACCTCCATGGTGCCATTCCGGAACCCCTTGTACAGCTCCACAGGCTGCAGCGGCTCGACATCAGTGACAACGACCTCTCCGGCGCATTCCCGGCAACATGTCACTCCCGGTGATTGAGGTCTTCAACATATCCTTCAACCTGTTCAGCGGTGCCCATCCCACACTCCATGGTTCACCGCAGCTCACTGTGTTCGACGCAGGGTTCAATATGTTTACTGGGAGAATTGATTCAGGCATCTGTGAGTCGTCCAGAGTGATCCGTGTGATCCGATTCACGTCAAATCTATTTGCTGGGAGTTACCATCAGGTTTCGGAAACTGCACAAAGCTCGAGGAGCTACATGTGGAGCTAACAGCATCTCTGGGAGGCTGCCAGACGACCTATTCAAGCTGCAATTCCTGAAGAACTTGTCTCTGCAGGAGAATCAGCTCACTGATAGGATGAGCCCGCAGTTTGGCAATATGTCCAGCCTTGCTCAGCTGGACATTTCTTTCAATTCGCTCTCTGGACACCTTCCAGATATTTTTGGTAGGCTTGGCAAGTTAGAGTACTTCTCTGCGCAGTCCAACCTCTTCAGGGGCCCATTGCCTTCCTCTTTGTCTCAGTCACCATCGTTGAAGATGGTTTACTTGAGGAACAATTCACTCAATGGAAGATCAATCTCAATTGCTCCGAGATGACACAGCTGATCTCACTTGACCTTGGGGCAAACAAGTTCACTGGCACAATTGATAGCTTGTCAGATTGCCAACATCTCAGAAGCCTGAATCTTGGCACAAACAACCTCAGTGGCGAGATCCCAGCTGATTTCAGAAAGCTTCATTTTTTGTCCTACATCTCACTTTCAAACAATAGCTTCACAAATGTTTCCTCGGCATTATCTGTGCTTCAAGACTGTCCAAGCCTAACAAGCCTTGTGTTGACAAAAACTTCCGCGATGGGAAGGCCTTGCCGATGAATGGAATAAATGGCTTCCATAACATCCAAGTGTTTGTCATTGCTAATAGCCATCTTTCAGGAGAAATACCACCATGGCTGGCTAAATTCACAGAATTGAAGGTGCTAGATTTATCATGGAATCAACTGTCTGGGAATATTCCTGCATGGATTGGTGATCTTGAGTTTCTGTTCTATGTGGATCTTTCTAACAATTCACTTGCTGGAGGAATACCGAACAGTGTGTCGAGCATGAAGGGCCTTGTTGCATACAACAGCTCACAGCAATCCACGGAGAGTGATTATTTTCCTTTCTTCATTAAAAGGAACAAAACAGCAAAGGGTTGCAGTACAATCAGGTCAGCAGCTTCCCGCCCTCTCTAGTTCTCAGCCATAACAAGCTCAGTGGTCTCATATTGCCGGCTTTGGAAACCTCAAGAACCTGTATGTCTTGGACCTCAGTTTCAACAATATTTCTGGTATCATTCCTGATGAGCTATCAGGCATGGCTAGCTTGGAATCCTTGGATTTGTCACATAACAATCTTACTGGAAGCATACCCCCTTCATTAACAATGCTGAATTTTCTATCAAGCTTCAGTGTGGCATACAATAATCTGATGGGCACAATTCCGTCAAGAGGCCAATTCTCAACATTCAAAAGTTCTGATTACGAGGGGAACCCCAACCTCTGTGGCATCCGCTTTGGCTTATCACAATGCAATTCCAGCCATGCTCCCATCATGTCTGAACAGAAATGGAAAGAACAAGGGTCTCATATTAGGAACAGTAATTGGTATTGCACTTGGAGCAGCATTGGTTGTGTCTGTTGCTGTTGTACTTGTGTTGAGGAGAAACTTCAGAAGGCATGATCATACAGTAAAGGCTGTTGCAGATACAAATGCAGCACTGGCACCAGCCTCACTGGTACTTCTGTTTCAGAACAAGCATGATGACAAGGCATTGACTATCAGTGATATCTTGAAATACGAACAACTTTGATCAGGCTAACATCATTGGTTGTGGTGGCTTTGGTCTAGTGTACAAGGGAACACTGCCAGATGGAGCAAAGATCGCCATCAAAAGACTATCGGGTGATTTTGGCCAGATGGAGCGGGATTCAAAGCAGAGGTGGAGACTTTGTCAAAAGCTAAGCATCCTAATCTCGTGCTTCTACAAGGTTACTGCAGGAATGGCAATGACAGGCTCCTGATTACTCGTACATGGAGAATGGCAGCCTAGACCATTGGCTTCATGAAAAGCCTGATGGCCCATCTAGATTAAGCTGGCAAAGAAGGCTTCAGATAGCCAAAGGGCAGCACGAGGTTTGGCTTATCTGCACTTGTCATGCGAACCCCACATACTACACCGTGATATCAAGTCAAGCAACATACTTCTGGATGAGAATTTTGAAGCACAGTTGGCTGATTTTGGGCTTGCTCGGCTAATTTGTCCCTATGATACTCATGTGACAACTGACCTAGTTGGCACACTAGGCTACATCCCCCCTGAGTATGGTCACTCTTCGGTAGCCACTTTCAAAGGTGACGTGTATAGTTTTGGCATTGTTCTTCTGGAGTTATTAACAGGAAAAAGGCCAGTTGATATGTGCAAGCGGAAGGGAGCTAGGGAATTGGTCTCATGGGTTATACACATGAAAGGAGAACACCGTGAAGCCGACGTACTGGACCGTGCAATGTATGACAAGAAATTTGAGATGCAAATGATGAAGATGATTGATATTGCTTGTCTGTGCATCAGTGACTCACCTAAACTGAGGCCATTAACCCATGAATTAGTTCAATGGCTTGACAACATTTTGATAGCAGTGAAGCAACAAACTGAAGTAAAGCTCAATAACAGTTACCTTTGCAGAAATACTGTACTCAGTTTTTCCGTCAAATGATTTTATCACAGTGAAGGATGTAAGATAATGAACGATTTTTTTCATACAAGATAAGACACGCTTCATGGGAGTCTAACTTGCTATTCAATAACAGCAAAACCTCTGTTATGCCGTATGTGAATGAGATTTTTGTAATAGCTGAAGCAAATGCTCTGTGCTTCTTTTTTGTGCCCTTGTTCGAATTTCTTGTACGAAGTCATGGGAGATATTCTGAGGAATGACATAACTATTTTTGTTCTTTAATTAGGTTTGTACACAGTTGATAGTACATGTCTTTTTATCACCTTACCTGTTACCCAACTTTTTTTATCACCTTAGCCAACTTAAAGTGTGTCATGGTTTTTTTCTTTCTAGAATAAAATGTCATATTGTTTTGGGGTTAACAAGAATTAGACATTAAATGAGTACAATAAAGTCAAGATGACTACTTACATGAATATGAAAGGTACACCAATAAATTGTAGAGCTGTGTCCGAAACTGTGCCTTATCATCACCATTGCAATCTTCAGTTATCTTTCACTGGCATTTGAGATAAATGATAAGAGATCAAATACAGGCATCGATATCTGCTTGCTTTAGTCCTGGGTTGTCAGTTTCCAATCGTCCGGAGGGCACAATAGAATGATAAATATGCGCATAATGGTAGAATTGTTAGCTATCCTATATGGCTGATGGTTAATCGTTGCAATCAGAAATTCGTTTCCACTCTTTTTGTTTAACTCGGGTACATTATAGAAAAGCAGGAAGCAAATCTGAGTATGATACATACCTGGCAGTAGTCCTTGGCTCTGGCATTCCGTAGAATAGGCGACTTGCGCTGTGGCACCACAAGTTCGCCCTCCAAACCGGTTTGCGCACGTCCCCTCCCCCCCTTTCGCCGCCACGGGACTGTCGATGGATCGTTGCTTTCCACGGTCTACCCAGGCACGCCAAGGCCGACCGAGTTGCGGTTGCCGGTCTCCTACTCATTTGGACTTGGACTCTTGAGAGAGCGGCGCGCAGGCTGCGGACTCCTCGGATGTCACGGATCGGTGTGGTCATCCGCAAAGGCGGAGGAGGACGGTCGCGGGCGGCGGGCGGCTGGCGTAGTCCTTCCCGATGCCCGATGGCGCCGCCGCGGTCTGCATTCGAGCGCAGGCAGGCGATTTAGCCGAAATCTTCAGATTCCTGATTCAGTCCCGAGCCAGAACGGGAGGAGAAATTTGCACGAAGGCTCCCTTGGGCTGTCGAAAAGTGGCCCGGAAGGCAGCCCACTATATACTGTGCATGGAAAGACTGGACTACATAGGCCCAAGTTGTTTTTTCCGATTTTTTAGTATGTACATCTAGATTCACACATTTGCCATTTTTGTTTAGTTCAGAATATAAAGGATTTCAAATCAAGATTTTTCACGTTTATGGCATACATCATTGAAAATATACAAATTATTTTCGGATTTTTCTAAAACATATAAATACGATTTAAAAAAATAGAGTGAACACTGGAGCTCAAAGTCAAAAATGACTTTCCGCTCATTTCCTGTTTTCTTTGAGCTATTTCACTTTCCTGAAACAATAAAGGGAAAAAAGTTACCATGTCTTTGCTAGAGACTAATTATCATCAATCCAGAGTAGAATATTTACGGATATTCTTTTTGTAGGAGTAGTTTAACCACATCTTTGAGGTGAAAGGCCCAAAAAATTGGGAAACAAGTTTCTCCTAGTTGCACACACAGATTGGGCAGAGAAGGTTGCATCTAGATATAGGTGACGTGGATTGTCTAACTTACCGTGGCAGAGTCACTCTAACTTTGCCATAGGATTAAAGTTTGATGGTGGAGATCAGGTCAAGCACTGTTTGGAACGACTGTTAATATAAGTTCACTGTTCAAATGGTTGTAGCAAGCACTGTTCACTGCTACTGCAGCGTCCAATCTTGGCATCGGTTTAAAATCCGACCTACAAATACCGAGCAAAGGTAGAGGCACTATTCACCTCTATTTACATTGACACAGGAAGTGAGAGAATCTGCGCCAAGATATAGTGTACAACTTCACAACACTGTGTGAATATGCAAGTACTACTTTAATCATAAACAACACAAATATCAATTGTGTTATTCCCCAATCCTCCAAATGCATGCATACAGGTACAACAAAGAAAACACACTTGTTGGAACAAAAACAATAGCAAGCAAACATTCCGAACACATCGACATATCTTGGATCGAGCAGCTTAGCACATATCATGGAGATGTGGCCTTCTTCGCATATATCTACACTTCAGTGGCCCCCTCGCGTTTGGCCGGAGCGGCCGATGACTTAGTTGCTCCGGTAGGACCCAAGCTTGGCGGCACTAGCCCTCAGCACGTATTGGTGGTAAGCGGCGGCAATGGCGGCGCCGATCAGTGGCCCCACCCAGAAGATCCACTGCACAGAACAAACAACAATCAGTATGTGGCAGATCAGCGAGTCAGCAGCAGCGACGCTTTCACTAATTATAAACGTTTTTGCATAATGTAAGATATCCAGGCAAACTTTAATCCTTATCTTCTAACAATTTGATTAGCTACGTTAGAGGAACTGAAGGACTAAACATAGTTAAAACATTTGGGCGATGGTGACAGTGCAGCAGATCAGAAAATAAACATGTCATTACGTTACACGGGGCATCTTTTGGTGTGTCTTCGTTAACTAAGATAGTACTGTATTAGGGAGTGGGAAGGATTAGGTAACTTATTGCCTTAAGTCAGTGGATGATTATGTCACGCATAACCTAAACAAGTGCTTTGAGCAAGCCGTTCGAATGATGATGGATTGAAATTTCGGGTGAGTTAGCTGTTTAATTTGTCCAGCCTTATCCCGGAGTTTGTTTGCGATAGACTATTCATGCCTTAATAATTGCCAGCCTTATCATACGATATCCCGTGTGATTGCTAATTCAGTCTGGCACCCTATAGCTAGAGTTTATCAAGTAGTACCAGTCTACTGCGAACTGTGACCAAAGAGAAAGAGAAGTAGTACTCTGTTCATTTTTATAAGGCACACTATCATTTTTTTTGAAAGGATCAACAACTGCGAATCAACACAGAATACACAAGGAAGAGCAGAAAACGCAGTCGAAACAACCCGACGAACTCAACACAACAGCACCGAAAGCTGAACCACCACAGAACCTGAAGAAGACCTCCAACACCGAGCACCGCCGGAGCAGGAGACGCCAGGCCGCCGCGCACCCCGGGAAGGAACCACCCCACTCATGTAGAAGACCGCAGGAGCCGTCCGCCGCAAGCGACGGAACCGAAGATCGTTGAACGCGCACGGCCATGGCGCCTCCGTCCCGCAGCCACCCTTCTTCCATCCAACCCTGCACTGAGCTCGAAACGGCTTGCCGGAGCCGCCACCGAAACCACACCTTGACTCCACCATCTCCCCTCGCCACCACGGCCGGCCGGAGAAGGAAGAAGCAACGCGAAGCCGGTGAAGGGCTCCGAGATCCCAGAACGGCTACTCCTGTACAAGCTCCATGTCCTCGCGGCGACGCCGGAGTCCTCATCGCCGAGCCAGCGAGGACCAAGCACAAAATCCACCACATGGGGGTCACCGCCGGACCGACCGCCATGCTTGGACAAGAGGCTCACAGATCCACCACCGGCAGCCGCGAAGCAAGCCTCCGGCCGTCGATCCGAAGCACTTTATTCACCGCCGCCGCCACTAACGCCGACGGCAGGAAACCTAAGCTACCTAGCTAAACCTAGACTAGCAGCACAGAGATCCGCCCGGCGATTCAACCCCCCACCCCCCTTCCGACGGCACCAAGGCCGACGGGAAGGAGGCGGGCGGCGGAATCGCCGGCAGAAACTGGATCGCCTCCCGGTCGCCTTTTACTGTAGAAGGGGAACGAGAGCGAAGAGGTGTCGGTGGGCAGTAGCGGTCGTTTTCTTACGCCCTATAAGGCACACTATCTATCCATACATACATATCAAAATGAGTAAATATAGACTTATTTTATACATAGATTCACTCATTTTAATATGTATGTGGTCAAAATGAAAAAGATATCTAGTGTGCCTTATAAAAGTGAACGGAGAGAGTAGCAAATATGTTATGCAACTTCTTATCAACTGTAGTATCCTTTCATTTTTTAATATAAGATATTTTAGCATTTATCCACATGCACATGTATATAAATGTATATAGACATATTTTAGTGTGTATGTTCACTCACTTTAGTATGTACGTATACAATATGTACAACACCTAAAACATTTTATATTAATAAACGGAGGGAGTAGCACGTATGGTAATGTGTACACGTACTTGGTCATCCCAGGCCTTGTCCTGGTTGTAGATGACCGCAGCTCCCAAGCTTCTCGCCGGGTTGATGCCGGTGCCGGTGATGGGGATAGTGGCCAGGTGGACCATGAACACGGCGAACCCGATTGGAAGAGGAGCCAGCACCTGAGTAGACGGATGAGTTCAGAACATTCAGATCAAATCATCATACACATGTCAAATATGCACGCTGAGCAGTTACATCAAGAAACTAACACTAGCTAGCTTCTTGGTCTATATTATATAGCTAATTACGGATAAGAGAAGTTAAATTTGATTCAAAATATGCTGTCAAGCCAAAAAGAAGGCCAATGAGTGCATTATTCGTTAAAATTTGCGGTCCTAGAAAGGGATGGTTCACCGAAAAAGAAATTGCTCATGCGTAAGGGCGCCCATGCGCAATCTGGGCCATCGGATTCAGCGATCCGACGGCCAGGATTTACCGTTGAAAATTTGATGGGTCAACGATAAATCCTGGCCGTCGGATCGCTGAATCCGACGGCCCAGATTGCGCATGGGCGCCCTTACGCATGAGCAAAATCCACGTTCGGTTCACCGAATCTGACGGACAAGATACGTCCATGCAGCCATCGTTTTGACAGAAATTTCTCTCTTGGATTTTTCCAATATGTTCCTTTCTCATGGAATATATATATCTTCATTAATTGATGGCGATCATTTGCGATTCGCCACCTCAAATTTTCTGTAGCCGATGAAGCAAGACAGGGACTACTGCTACCTGATCGAGTCAGAGAATCTTCTTATCTGCCCATTGGCACGCAGTGTATCAGACCAGAAGATACATGCATGTGACTGATGTAGAGTGCTTTGAACCTTATGGACCCTAAGTATTGCCTTTAGGTGCACTAAAATGATTAATTTGTCAGGATTCATGAACTTGTTTGGCCCTCTCATGTATATGCATTTTGCGTGAACAGGTACTGCGAGAGCTACCGCCCAAAAGTACGTTGCTTGTATACACCAGTAGTAGCGGAAATCCCTTTTGGATCTCGGGCACCAGGAGACTGGTGCCCAATTTTTTAAAAAACTTTATTCTTTTGCCAAAAAATCACAAAAAAAATCACACGGGTAGTAGTCTACATGTGTGCTTAACTCATAAATTCGCAAAAAAAAACTCGAAATAATTTGACCTGTGCAAAAAAAAGAAATCTGGACATGTTTGCACGTTTTTGAATTTGCTTTCTTGACGGCTGATATTTGTTATTTTCACACAGCCTGCAAATCTTAACATTTTTTTTTTGCCAATTTTTCCTATGGTAACGAACATTCAAATCTATGTGCTTGATTTTTTTTGAGATTTTTATGTGTAACAACAATTTTTTTTAAAAAAAATCGGGGCACCAGGAGCACTGGTGCCCGAGATCCAAAACTCCGCGTCCCAGTAGTAGGAAATATTATCAGATATTCAAATTGCGTTACCAGCAATTTCAGGTGAACTCCTTTTCTAAAACCATCAATTTAAGTAATTCGAGTTAGCTTGCTAGGATTTAATCAACTGTAGCTAAATACTGCATCAATCGGTGCATGAAAAGCGCTACGGTGCTATTACAAAGTTCGAATTTATGTATGTCAGGATCGACCATGAACAGTCTATTTCTGAAGGTTCTTTGCAAAGTTGTCAGAATGTTTTCCAAAAGCAGAGCAAGGGCATGGTCAACGACTTCTTCAACACTTTGTGCGTGCATTCAGTTCTATCACTGGCCATATCTAACCGAGAAGCATCAATTCTGTTATCATAAATGTACCCCGTAGTATATACTCGATCTAGTCTAGCTTTAAAATAGCTATGGATGGTGCAGCAAGTGAAACATGCATAATTGCATATGTAACTCACCGGGATGTGGGAGTCACGGGCGTTGCGCTTGGGGTCGGTGGCGGAGAAGACGGTGTAGACGAGCACGAAGGTGCCGATGATCTCGGCGGCGAGCCCGGTGCCCTTGGAGTAGCCGGCGCTGAGCTCGTTGGCACCGCCGCCGTACCGCACGTAGTATGAGCTCTGGAACCCCTTGACGAGCCCCACGCCGCAGATGGCACCGAGGCACTGCGCGATGATGTACAGCAGCGCCCGGATGAGCGACACCTTCCTCGCCAGGAACAGCCCGAACGTCACCGCCGGGTTGATGTGTCCACCTGCATCCATGCATAGTGAGCAGAGCGGTCAGTAATCAGTTCACACGCTTGCATGCATGTAGCACGAGACTGCAGTTGGTGATCAGCGGCTTCAGTAACCGATGGATGATGGATGGACGAATTACCTGAGACGCCGGCGGTGCAGTATACGAGGACGAAGATCATGCCGCCGAAGGCCCATGCGATGCCGAGGATGCCGACGCCGCTGCAGGCCGCGTCGGTGGTGTTGACGGCGGGGTCGGACTGGTGCTTGTACCCGATGACGGTGGCCACTGTGATGTAGAGGAAGAGGAGCGTGGCGACGAACTCGGCGATCACCGCGCGGTACAGCGACCACTTGGTGAGCTCCTCGAAGTCCACGATCGGCGCCGGGGGAGGGTCCGAGTAGTCCTTGGCATGGAACTCGCCCCCTCGGGTGCCGCCTCAATGTCCTTCGCCATTGCTGACTTTACTAATCAGTGACCTGCCCTGTGGCTAGCTATAGCTCGAATTGTGTTTGCTGCAGTTGTGTGGTGTGAGGCGATAGGGGAGCGGCCGGTCAGGTATATATGGCGAGCCAGGACGAGCTCATCATCGCCTCGGTTTTGGCTTGTTAAGGGTGACGTTGATTGATTATTATTGAGGGATAAGGTTTTGTGCTTAATTTAGGGGAGGTTTCGGGTTATAGTTTGCCGCCCACAACCGACTATGCCATCATCGACAGGTCATTTCGGAGCCTAATTATCGAACTGATGGCTAGTGATCAATTGGAGGGGCCATTTTTTAAGGTATGTGCGCTTACGTACTGTTGCTATTGTACTGCTCTCGAAAAAATAATACTCCGTATGCAGAAAGGTCAGAAAGCACATCGCAGATCGCTACTTCTAATCTAGCTTGGTCACAACGGTGATGGTAGCAAGAGAAGAGTTAGTAGGGAGCGGGTTTTCGGTATGGGTTAAGACCTGCGATTGTCTCGGAGCAAATGAGCAATCAGCGTTAAGTCCGTTCAGAATGCATACGTGCATGCATGCAGCTAATAGCAGCACATCGATGATATGCACTCCACTACTAAGCACATGCATACTGCTCAATAAATTCTCTACATATCCAAACATTTTTTTAGTGGCGATTACTCCCAACAATTCGGCACTCCTGGACTCCTACCTTTTAGGAAACAATTCAGTGGAGATAGTGTTATTATCTTTCTATATATGAAAACAGGTTCAGTATATACAATACTTATCCACCAAGGCACCAATGGAGATGCTCAGAAACTCGGTTGAGTACAAATAACAACACGAAGACAACGAATCATTGGTAAGACAGACAGCTTGCTGATCGAGCTACTTACAAATTGAGATTCTCGATCACTAGCTCGATTAGTTGCAACCTACAAGCTGTATGAGGTGACAGCATATTAGCTAGCTGTCCTCGATCGTCTTCTCTCCAAGAGAAAAACGTGCTCCTAAAATGTCAAGCCCGACTGGTTCAGTCTCTGTCCTGAAATGTCAATTCCCGATCGAGAGAAATTTATAATGGAATAATCCACGGCCGAAAATTGGCAGCCTGGGGTGTCTTTAAGATTTATGATATCTTCTCGTCTCTTGGCGCTGCTCATGGCCTCCCTGTCACTCGTCTTTAGCCATTATTAGGCTTCTCTCCCTTTTGGCTTACGAGCGAAATCGCTTTCTCTGATCAAGACAAGTATAACGAGTTAACAGATAGGCGCAAAACGTTCCCCTGTCTGCGAATATTTCTATCGATCGATGACGTCGACCTCCTTCGTTTCCTTTTCTTTTTTTCCCGTAAGTAAACTCCGTCAAGATGCACAACATATGTACGTATTCTCATGCGTCCATACGAAGCCTACGGGACAGTCAGATTTACAATATCCGGAACCGTGCCAATCCGGCGCTGCCACCTACGATCCCGTGGCTGGAATGAACCGGGCGGCTCCTCGTCCTGGCTATAGCTACAACACTGATGCGACGTATGCCTACGCATGACACGAGTTTGTTTTGCACGCAGTAGAAAGAGAATTAGACCATGCAAATCTGTAGTAAGACCGGCGTCCCTGAAAGCCCCAAGTCGGACCAATGGGAGTTCGGACAGAAGAAACGGCCCATCAACGCCCAATTGGTCCGGACGGCCCAAAAAACTGGATAGCATCCTGTGTCCGCCCCCAACTTACCGAACCGGGTCGAGGGCGCCGCACATCCTCAAACATGCATGTCACGTAGATCCCGACATGCGGGCACCACATGCCACCGATATAACCATTTGCCCTCGTCCCCTTCCTATCTCGTTTTCATCTCCCTATCTTTCTCGTCGTCGTCGCCGCCGCCCTTTTCATCGCCAACCCTATGATGGGAGCCCCTGGCGACCATGCAGGCCGACTTGCTGTCTTACACCGTCTTCATTTCGTGTCGCCATTTGCGAGCCGCCGCTCCCGATACCGTGTTCAACCGGCAGCCAAGACCCTTTCCAGCCCCGCACGCTAGGTGTTCGTCTGTTTGTATGATGGGTAGTTTCATTGAAATTCTTTGCCCTAGATAAATACGATGAAATGGTTAACAATTTTGTTACTTCATAGTATTATTTGTAGTCTATGGATAGCAACTATGAGTTCATGTTTCACTAAATGATGAAGATGATGTCAAAGCCGCCACCAATGAGGAAGAGCATGATTTGATCATCGTTGTTATTTTAGCTGTGCAAGAGGAGTTGAATGGCTCTCGCAAACAAGGAGGATAGAAGCCTGGGCGGGCAGCAATAAGAATCATCGAAGGGCTATGGGTCTTGTGTTTCTATATCAAAACTATTTTGCTGACAACCCTACACATGACCCGAGTGATTTTTGGCGGCGCTTTAGAATAATCCCATGTGACTCGGGGGGAGGGGCAACGCGAGTAAACCCTGCAAAAAGAGTGCCCTATTTCTAAGGATTCGTGCTGCATATACGTGGAGTAGTTTTTTTTTAGCTATTGGGGTGGCAGACTAGTATAATAGTGCTATCAATTGACAGTCACAACCTACAGCTAATCAAGGAAATAGAATTCCTCAGCCAGATAAAGAAAGTAAAAATCAATCAAATACGTAATATAGTGATGTGATATGTGCCAGCCGCAGGACTGGGGTTAGCATCTCATTTTCTTAAAACAGACATTTGGCATCTCATGACTCACGAGTCCCACATAATTGGATGATATCATTATGTTCTTTTAAGAGCCAGTTTTTTTTTTGAAAAATGCATGCCCTTTGTTCAAATAAATTCAATAATTATAGGCATTTTTTTCCCACTCGAATTACATGCATAATTGAACCAACAGGTGGTTCCGAAAACCAAACACGGCGTCTCGCCGGGGCTTTTAGGAGCAAGGTTTTTTATAGGGCAAAACACACTTCAGTAATACTAATCAATAATGTTTACAGAAATGGGAACTGCATCGGGTATAGTTCCTTGCAAGGAAGAACTAAAAACGACTGAAGCGGTACGGCAGGAAGCGAGAGGCGATTAGGTTTCCCCTCAGCCTCTCGTCGGCGCCGCCGCTGATCTGCCCCGGCTCTGTGGCCTTCGGGCCATGGAGGCGCGGTGGATCTCGGCTCTCGTCGACGGGAGGGATCCGATTTCTGGTTTTCGTGCCAAGGTTTGTTGGGGCGGCGCTCTGATGGCGGCGACGTCATCTCTTTTAATAAGGTCTCCCCGATTTCAGCCCCATCTCGGCGGCGATGGCGGCGACATCACCACTTGTGGGAGTGGTGTGTTCCTCAAGGACTTCTTCTGGCGATGACGATCTCCGGATCGTCGTGGAGCTTCATCGGCGGTTCATCCTTCTTTTTCGGCTCCTGGACGGATGTGGTCTTCTTGACCCGTTCGGCGACTTCCCGTCCGGAACCAACAACGTCAGGCCGGCTCAGGGAGGAACGGCAGCGGCGGCGCGCCGTCGACACGGTCTGGAGGTTGAAGACGAAAGGCATCTCAAGAATCTCGTTATAATTTTCGTTTTTGTTGAGGTGTTTTGTACTGTTCGGTCTTTCTTTTAATGCCAGGGTCCTTTTCACACAAAAAATGGGAACTGCATCAGGAGGACTGAGCAGCCACAAGTGACGACCAAAATCTTGAGACAAGTTTTAAGAGCAAGTTTTTTTTTTTGATGTTAATCTCGCCGCTTTATTCATCATTCAGAATATTCATAGGTACAACAACTGCCAACTGGGTCATAAGGAGTGCCAAGCCACACATGGCGTCCCACCCCCAGAGAAAGACCCAACCTAGCGAGATTATGAGCTTCAGTATTTGTGCTTCTACGTTCATGAATAAAACGACAATCACTACAAAGAGTACTCCTATGGCTAATTTCCCGAGTAATGGAGCCGTAGATGCCCATAGATGTAGGCGAAATATCTTCCACCACTACCTTGCAATCAGATGCAACGAAACAACTCTGAATAAGGAGATCATCAGCCAAAGCTAATCCCTCCCTGCATGCCAAAGCTTCCACAACTGTCGGCTCCTTCAACCCTCGTGTGACCAGCACCGAGGCTCCCAGATAAAAACCATTTGAGTCTCTGCATATTGCGGCAGCTGCACACTTGTCAGTCTCAGAAGACAAAGCACCACCAACGTTGATCTTTGCAAGATTATCCGGTGGGGGGATCCAACGTCTAGCTTCCCTGACAATTTGTTGTTGTACTCAAGCGGGTATGACATTAGCAGTATTGTATTCAGCAATATAGTGGTGAATTAAATTGGTTGGTCGCAAAAGGACTTTGGTAGATATCTTCATGTATTGCCTTACGCCTGGCCGACCAGATAGCCCACTTTTAAGAGCAAGTGGTAGTGGATGATAGGATTAAGTATAGTTTTCACCCTCAAATGTCACCATATGGACAACATTTATCCTAAACTTCAAAATCGGATGATTTCAACCCTCAAATGTAGCAAACCGGATAAATAACCCCGTGGGAGTGGTGTTTCTCGAATTTGGGCTGTTTTGACCAAAATGAGAAGGTTTCGCTGACGTTGACTCTGGGCGCCCATGTGGCGCTGTCCGCCGACGTGGCGCTGATGTGGCCGTCACCGGCCGTTCCTGCGCTGCCGCGTTCCGGCCGCCGGAGCGGACACACGCGTTGCCGTGGACGCGGTGATCGTTCGTCTTCGTCGTCCCCGGAGCAGAGCAGCAGGCGTGGGGAAGAAGCTGAAGCGCCCAACGTCGATGGCGCCGTGGGGATCGTGGAGAGAGACGGGATAGAGGCACTCGATGAGCTGCTGCGTCCGCTGTTGTACGTGCTACCGGAATCGATCCGGTCCATGCAATTGACCCCGTGCTAAGCAAGTTTTGTGTCAGGTTGGAGTCTAGCGGTTAGAATCGATGCTCCAAATAAATCCCCTTGCGCCTCCGCCGTGGGCGTCGCGTCGTTGCGTGGCCACTTTGAAAACCCAAAATGGCATGATTGGGCCTAGCAAGTGCGCCAACAGACTAGGCCAACAAATCAAGGCGTAGCGTGCTGGGCCGGTCCGTGCATTTTGTTTAGACGCCACATGCATGTATTCACTAACCGAGTCTAGTGACCCACTAAGAAGGGACAAGAACATTCGCGGGCCGAACGGCTAGGGGCCGTAGACGGGGGATGCATGCGCTTGTAAACGTGGTCGCATATACTACACCCACGAATTTGGTCACCTCGCTTGTAAACTTGGTCACCTCGGTGTCTTTCTCGGTTCTGTTTAAGGGAGAGTGCACCGAGAATTTTACCCCGTCCAGGGGTATTTGTCAGGGAGATCCTATTTCCCCCTATCTTTTCCCGTTGGCAGCAGAGGGCCTCTCGTGCCTTTTCAAATCAAGAAATGAGTCATCAAACTTAAGCGGTATTAAAGTGGCGCCGTCAGCTCCGATGGTCAGCCACCTACTTTTTGCAGATGGCAGCCTGTTGTTCTTCAGGGCAAATAGGAGGGATGCTGAGGAGATCAAGGAAGTTTTGAACATATACTGCAGGGCTTCAGGACAGCAGGTTAATATGGACAAATCTTCTATTCATTTTGCAAAAGGTTGCAATCAGATTCTCAAAACAGAGATCATGGATTTATTGGATGTACATAATGAATCTCTGAGTGAGAAGTATTTGGGCATGCCGTCGGATGTGGGGGCGGCAACCAATGGTGCCTTCAAATATTTGAAGGATAGAGTTTGGAAGCGTGTACAAGGCTGGTTGGAGATGCTGTTGTCGGCAGGAGGTAAGGAGGTGCTCATTAAGGCCGTCGCACAGGCAATTCCGACATTCTCCATGGCATGCTTCAAGTTACCACGGGGCCTCTGTGAACATATAAATGGATTACTTCGAAACTTCTGGTGGGGGAGTAAAGAGGGGAAGAGGAAAACATGCTGGGTAGCATGGGAAGAAATGACAAAGCCAAAGCATCTTGGAGGGCTGGGCTTTAGAGATATTGAGCTTTTCAACCTAGCACTTTTGGCAAGGAAAGCATGGCGTATGATTCAAGATCCGGACACTCTTAGTGCGCGGGTTCTGAAAGCAGTTTATTTTCCGTCTTGTGATCTTTTGGATGCACAACTTGGTTCTTCACCGTCTCGGGTGTGGAGAGCGATCATGGGGGGAAAGATGTGTTAAGACAGGGGCTTATACATCAGATTGGCAATGGGGAGGGTACAAATATATGGAACACAAACTAGGTGCCAAGAGATGGCTTGATGCGGCCGACCTGCTGTGCTCATGAGGAGCCGCCTGAGCTGGTCAGTGAGTTAATCGATGCACACACTCGATCATGGGATGTACAGAAGGTACGTCACTATCTTCTACCAATGGATGCGGATATTGTCCTGAACATACCGCTTCCATCGAGACAGCAGGAAGACTGCTGGGCATGGCACTATGATAAGCGGGGAATCTTCCCAGTTCGTTCGGCATACCGGATGTTAATTGACACCCGCGAGAGGAGAACTGCGTGGCTGGACGAGCGCGTAGGAAATTCTGACACAAAAAGAATTGAGAAGGAGTGGACTCAACTATGGCATGTTCGGGTGCCCTCGAAGCTCAAGGTCTTTCTATGGAGGCTTGCAAAACAGTCTCTCCCTTCGGCCGACTTACTTCACCATCGGCATATGGCGACGCACGGAGCGTGTTCGCTGTGCAGGGCCCCGGACTCGTGGAGACACGCTGTCGAGGTGTGCCCCGGCAATCCCAGAGTCGAGTACCCCAGGTAGATTATGAGAGAGAAGATGTGCGCGCTGGTAGTATCGGACGGCTGACAAGCAAGGATTTACCCAGGTTCGGCCCCTCATTGTGAGGTAAAGACCTACTCCTGCTTGTCTGATTATGATCACATATGAGGTTACATGGTGGTCGTGATGGTGATTGTGGAGGAGAGACGAGGCTTCTCCATGGTATGCCGTGTCTGCAATGTCTAATTGTGTCTGGATCTGTCTATGGGGTGCCCCTGCCTGGCTTTATAAAGGGAGCCAGGTAGGGTTTACAAGAGTCCTAGTAGACTACGACTTGGAGTCCTTGCCTTGTGCTTGAAGTAATTGCTGGGCCGCCAGGCGGGCCTTTGTCTTGACTGCACCAGGTATACCAATAATAGGGGACCCGAAGGGTATATCCTCGTCACTAGCCCCCGAGTGTCTGGTCGATTCGAAGAATCGAGTAGAGAATCATAACAGTATGTCGAGTAGGCGTAGTTAATCCGTCGAGTATGTTGATGACCATATGATGACTGTATTATCCATTCTTCGTGAGTTGAATCATTTATGAGAAATCCAGTATATATGTATGAAATCCAATAATAATAAATCCGGTGCGGGCTATAGAAAACCCGACTTTGATAAATCCGTGCGGGCAATAGAAAACCCGACTTTGATAAATCCGTGCGGGCTATAGAGAACCCGACTTTGATAAATCCGTGCGGGCTATAGAAAACCCAACTCTGATAAATCTAATATGAGCAATGAAAAACCCAACTTTGATAAATCCAATATGAGCACTAGAAAACCCAACTCTGATAAATCTAATATGAGCAATGAAAAACCCAACTTTGATAAATCCGATATGAGCAATGAAAAACCCAATTTTGAGGAAAATCGTTTGCACTCGAGCCAGCGGCGAGTGCCCTCCCGATGGAGTAATCGATAAAAATTGGAGCTGTCCAAGGATGTTCTCAACTTGGGCTCAGTTTTCGCGTGCCGCTTTTTTGATACTTTTGACTCGTAATTCGTCGGGTGCGCGCTCAGCGCTCCCGATGGGAGTAGCTCCCGAGTGTCTGGTTGATTCGAAGAATCGGGCAGAAACTCATTTGCATGTGTATTTCACCATCTGATTCTTTGCTTATTTTGTTAGTATTTTTTGAGTCGAGATTGTCTCGATTGTGCTTGCTGAGTCGGTAATTCATCGACTGATGTTTTGCATGAACTTTGTTATGTATTTTTGAGTCGAGAATGCCTCGATTGTGCATGCTGAGTCGGAAAGACGTCGACTAATGCTTCGTTTATTTTGCTAGGGATTATGACTTAGTAGGCCTGATACACTCGAAAACCGAGCTCAGCTAACCGCATATTCGGGCGAAACCATACTAGCCTTCAATCAGATTCGAGTCCCCGGACTTGAACCTGGAACACTTTTGAAACTTTTGCCTAGGGATATTGACATAGTAGGCCTGATTCACTCGAAAATCGAGCTCAGTTAACCGCACATTCGGGCGAAACCATACTAGCCTTCAATCAGGTTCGAGTCCCCGGACTCGAAGCTAGAACATACTGGACAGACTCGACTCAGGCCGCTGTAGGTCTTACTGACTCGTTCTGCAGTTTAACTTTTGATACCTAACGCGTCCGTCAGGATTTTCATCATGTCTGTTGACACTGGAAAATTCAAGGGAAAACACTGTTGGAGCGTCCCTCGACCCAGCTCGATTGCTCGGTGGGTTACCTTTGCATTTGCGTATGCAGCATCCGAAACATCTTCTTTGAAAACTATGGGAGCGTGACAGCGCTCCCATGGGAGTAGCCCCCGAGATTGTGGTTTATTGTCTTGCAATAGAAGACAATCTCAAATCATTTCTCTGTGCTGCTTTTGTCAATCGAAATATTTTGCTTTTGAAATCTATCGGGTGCGCGTCGGCGCTCCGATGGCAGTAGCCCCGAGGCTCTGTGCAACTATTTGTAGTTGTGCATAGGCTCAATTTGTCTTCCTTTTTGTTGTTGTCGATTATCCTTCAAGTGCTTCAGTCTTTGTGCCGTGTGGCGTAGATATTTTCAGTTGTGTAACACTCGAATGGTGGCGAGTGCCCTTCCGGTATCAGGTGCAGCCGAGGAAAATTTGTTACGGCCTGTGCGGCGCAGCCCCCGAGTATCGGGTGCGGCCGAGGCGAATTTTGCTGCGGCGGCGCAGGCCCCGAGTGCCGGGTGCGGCCGAGGCGAATTTGATGCGGCTTATGCGGCGCAGCCCCCGAGTGTCGGGTGCGGCCGAGGCGAATTTGATGCGGCCTGTGCGGCGCAGCCCCCGAGTGTCGGGTGCGGCCGAGGCGAATTGATGCGGCCTGTGCGGCGAGCCCCGAGTGTCGGGTGCGGCGAGGCTATGTGAGTTTGGGCTTGTGCGGCGTGGCACCCGATAAAGTATTAGGTGCGGCCAAGATCTTGCGGTTTTTAGCTGGAAGGAGCCGATGTGGCGGACCGGAGTCGACGCGGCGGATGTTATGCTACGTGGTCAGTCGACGCGGCGGACCGGAGTCGACGCGGCGGATGTTATGCTGCGACGTCAGTCGAGCAGCGGACCGGAGTCGACGCGGTGGATGTTATGCTGCGTGGTCAGTCGACGCGGCGGACCGGAGTGACGCGGCGGATGTTATGCTGCGAAGTCAGTCGACGCAGCGGACCGGAGTCGACGCGGCGGATGTTATGCTGCGCGGTTTAGTCGACGCGGCGGACCGGAGTCGACACGGCGGATGTTATGCTGCGCGGTTAGTCGACGCGGCGGACCGGAGTCGACGTGGCGGAGTCGAGAAGTGCCAGCTTTCGAGTGTTGGATTCAACTAGAGCAGGTTTATGATTGAAAAAAAATAAAATATGGAACTGACTTAGTGTTCATGAACGATGAAAATCTGTAGACTTTGTTTGTTTGCCGTTGATGACGAAGCCAGCCGCCCGAGCGTTGGATGCAGGGTTGATGAAGGCGTAGGGTGTCGATGCGACAGTCCGGAGACGGTGAAGTAGAGTCGAAGAAGGCACTCCAATCGCCTACGGGTGCAGTGGTGAAGTTGATTTTTGTTGTTGATGTCGAAGCGCTAGCCCCCGAGTATCGGAGATGGAGTTGAGTAAGCCACGGTTGTCGCCTTGCTTCCTAGTCGATTGTTTGTCGGGCTGCGTGATCCAGTGACCGATGATGTTTGCCGCAGTTGATCTGGACGAGGGTGAGGTAGGTGTCGAAGGCCAGGCCCCGAGCGTCGGGTGCGTCGAATTTATTTTGAGATGCAGCCCGAGTATTAGGAGCACCTTGCGTTG
This sequence comes from Poa pratensis, assembly GCA_947311845.1. Classification (NCBI taxonomy): domain Eukaryota; kingdom Viridiplantae; phylum Streptophyta; class Magnoliopsida; order Poales; family Poaceae; genus Poa; species Poa pratensis. The sequence goes on along the minus strand of CAMZMU010000033.1, from coordinate 57,093,261 downwards.
ATGCAGAGGTTGACGAGCGGCCGAAGATACGCGGCTCCACCGCCGCCGAGTCGCCGGTTTGTCGGGTGCGCGCAGTCGAATATGATGTCGTTTTTGATTTCGAGTGCCAGCTCCCGAGGGTACTTAGTGCCCTTCCATGAAGTGGGTTTTATGTGCCGATGTTGATTGTTGTCGCGATGATCGACGAGTAGTGGCAGTCGAATTTTGCTCGAGTGGGCTGAGGACGATTGCGATGTCGCCTAGCTGGTCTTGAGTAACGATCTGATAGATGTAATCAGCGGCACCGGAAGGCGAGGGTGATGTCGAACCCCCGGTGTTTATGCTAGCGAGTCGTCAAAAAGGCTGCCCAGCCGTGAACACCGAGACTGTCGAGCCGTGGACTCCATTGATGTCCGTAGTGAGTCCATGGCGGTTTTGATATGCTGATCGATCGGAATTGTTGATATCGATCCATGAGGCGGATCCTCGGCGAGTGTGATGCTCCGATCGTTTCATGCATGTGTGTACAAGAAATATTAGCCAAGGAGACAGTCAATGAAATATTGCAATTATGGAGAAAGACTGAAGTTTTGAAGTCAATGAAATCTACGCGGCGTCCATGCACGTGTGCAGGCGACCGCAAAATCCATGCATGTCATGAATGCAGGCGAACACCCTTGTGGATCGTTGCTTGATTTTTCTTTGCTTCTTGCCATCTCGTTTAATGAGCAGTACTAGGAGCAGCTTGTCTTCTTGGGATGTGATCCGGAACCGAAAGAGAATTGGCGGAGTCGACTTGGAGGCCAACTCGTACACGACGCGAGTGTCGTTTTGCCCGGATGCCGCCTCAGAATTGCTCCCGACGTCGCGTCTCGGTGAAGTTAATGATGACCGAGGTTGCCGATCAACTGCATGTGTATGAAAATTAATTTTGCGTCTTCTCTAGGAACTGCCGCTGCGCTGGCAGGCTTTGTCGAGTCGCGAATTTCTGGACGCCGTGTGGGGGACGTCACGTCTTGTATGCGATCTGTACTTTCCAACGCGCCTTGATCGGCGGCTGTCAGATTAGATCGACACGGGACGCTGCGCGTGCGAGTATGGGGACGGAACACCGCCTACTAGATTGGATCGCTGGAGTATACGCACGGAGCGCCGCCGCCACCCGATGAAGTCGTCGGTTGCTTCGTTGATGATGAATTTGATCGCGTCGCCTGCAATGATTGGATTTGCTATGCACGGAACGCCTCCGCTAGGTGCGATCTGGTCGCTTTTGTCGATGAAGATTTGCCGATGAATATGATGGAGCCGCCGAAACCGCGATCCAGCACGCGTTCTTCCCACAGACGGCGCCAATTGTCGAGGTGTGCCCCCGGCAATCCCAGAGTCGAGTACCCCAGGTAGATTATGAGAGAGAAGATGTGCGCGCTGGTAGTATCGGACGGCTGACAAGCAAGGATTTACCCAGGTTCGACCCTCATTGTGAGGTAAAGACCTACTCTGCTTGTCTGATTATGATCACATATGAGGTTCATGGTGGTCGTGATGGCGATTGTGGAGGAGAGACGAGGCTTCTCCATGCTATGCTGTGTCTGCAATGTCTAATTGTGTCTGGATCTGTCTATGGGGGTGCCCCTGCCTGGCTTTATAAAGGGAGCCAGGTAGGGTTTACAAGAGTCCTAGTAGACTACGACTTGGAGTCTTGCCTTGTGCTTGAAGTAATTGCTGGGCGCGCAGGCGGGCCTTTGTCTTGACTGCAACAGGTATACAATAATAGGGGACCCGAAGGGTATATCCTCGTCACACGCACTGCTCGAGTGCAACATGGCACGGAGCGTGTGGGCGCTGCTACCAGAGGGATGGTTGAGGCAGTGGTAAGTCTGCAAGAGCGAGATGCTAGAAGCTGGCTGGCGGCATTGATCGGTTCGTTATCGCATGATGAACTGACAAGGACCGTAGTGACTCTGTGGGCCATTTGGTACGCGAGGAGGAAAGCAATTCGTGAACAAATCTTCTAGAGCCCATTCTCTAGGGTTGGTTCATTGACAGGTTTATTGCGGACCTGGGAATTCAGAAGACACCATTGGCTCCTCGTAGGGAAGAGCAATGGCGGTACAACGGTGGATCGCACCACGGCGGGAGTGACTAAGATTAATGTGATGCAGCTCTGTCAAAGAATTCTAAGCTGGCGGCTATATCGGCGGTCGCAAGAGATGCAGCAGG